>JAMKCH010020152.1:0-299220 GCA_023653785.1 Ophioderma brevispina | reverse complement strand
ATATATATATATATATATATATATATATATAATACTTATTTCAAACACTTTTGTACTTAAAAGCAAGTTGCAATAAAACTTCACGAATTCAATCTGATATTGTGTCTACCGTTTCTTTCTTACATAAGTATTTCCCAACCACATAGAACAACCCAAACAAGACTCACTCCTTGGGGCGCCCCTTTCCTTTTTAAAGGATTTTTTTATTACACATTCACTCCTGGTGAGGGTTCAGTGAGAGGGTTGTTGGGTACCCATGCTCGTTACAGTGGTTTTGAAAGTGACCCTTAACGGGACCAAATTTCAGCGAAAATCTATTTCTAACCGGGCTACTTTTCAATAAAATACAGCTTGTACCCCCAAAAATGTTGACACTCAGGACAAAGGCATTTTGTTAAAAACTGAAGTACGCATGGGTCTTTGTTTGGTATGCTCTTAAAGCCAAATAAATAAGCTTTTGTTTGCTGCTTATTTCATTCCATTTATGTAGAACAAAATATGTGCTTCGTCAAAAAGGAGAGTGCAAATTCGGATTGGTCCGATTTGCATTGGTTACATTTGTAAGATTTCGGAAAACATTATTTGTAACATACTCAAAATTTTATTGATTGAGTTATTAATTGACTATTGATCCTACTAAAGACATTGGCAATCCCTTTTGAACTTCATTATGTTAATAAAGTGTGAACATTGTCTTTATAATCAACAATAGGCTGATGTGTGTTTTTCAAAACTTAATCAGTCAGTTCACCTTCATTAGCAGACTTAAATGTACTTATCAAATCTCTCCAAATTACAGAAAATGCTAAACCAAACAAACAATCAGATACTTCCTTATTGAATTCCCAAGGAAACCTACGATTCTGTAGCCAAAATAAACAACAAAAACAAGCAAGCAAACAAACAAAAACCAAAAGAAACCTCTGATAATAGGCCACATGGACTGGCGAAGCATGCGGAATTTGAAATAAAGACACCAGTAGCACCCCAAAAGTCCCATCGGACCAGAATTGCTAGAACTCAAGCCAACATCTCTCTTGTTAGAAGAGCCGTTGTGGTAGAGCCAACGATGAGCGCTAGGTAAAATACGGTGACAGGAATCTCGAAGTCTTTCTTTAAGAGAAAAACACAGCAAGATATGTTTGTTTTCCTTTTAAGGTGGAAAGAAGATATGCTCTGAAATCAAGTGTATTCATGTTGGGTCATGCATTTCAAATGCATAAAGGCAGAAAATCGGACCAGTTGATTTTGTACTATCATATTTGATGAATCATATCTTTTGTTCTACGTATCGGATTGGAATGAAATAAATGGCAAATAAAAGCTGATTTTATTGGCCTAGAAGGAATACCAAACAAAGACCCCTGCGTACTTTTCTTTTTAACAAAATGCCTTTGTTCCGAGTATTAAATTTTTTGGGACAACCTGTATACACGTTAACGGGCCAATTTATAGCCCTAGCGTGACCTGTTTTCAATACTTGAATAAAAATATATATATATATACCTTTAAAAGATCCACAGTATAAAAAATAACACTTGTACAACTCTTAGAAAAAAAACACAATGCAGGATTATTTTTCTGACATATCCCTAACGGTACCAAACACAATGACACTGGTACCAATGCCACTGAGTGAGAAAAATCCACGAAGTTCCGGATGTAGTGATTGCGTCATCGAGCGAACACACATATGGGCACGAAATCGCTAGCCGGGCCGGCGACATCGTCGTAGTGTGATATCCCCGGCCCTGGTTCGAGACCGACCCGAATTTCCAATTTCCACCCCCCCCCCCTTCGCTCCCTCCCGGGAGAGAGGCAAGAAACAGATGGAGGGTTGGGGTTAATGAAACTTATTTGCTTATTTTTTTAAATGAACCAGTCACAGTCTGTTATACCCTAATTTGATATCCCTAGCGCGACTAGAAATTGATTATTGTGAATTTGATAGTGGTATACTGCAACCGCAGCTATTCTCTCTTTTTTTGGAACGAGTATGGGAACCAGATCAAAATCTGGATCAAAACCAGATCAAAGACACCCCCCCCCGATTTCACTTTTTGCCAAATGAGCTGATCCAAGTTAAAAAAAAAAAAAAAAAAAACCTTGTCCATGGAAACGGCAATTTTGGGGTTTTTACAGTGAAATGGCGGCCATCTTGGATTTCTCAAATTGCCCAAGGGTGGCAATTTTACACCCACCTGGATTCCATTATATACCTTTCAAAGAGATATAATCAGCTGAGAAAAAAACTTTATCAGAGATTTTCATCTACTCCTCCTCCTCTGCTGGACTATATTCTCTCTTTTTTTGGAACGAGTATGGGAACCAGATCAAAATCTGGATCAAAACCAGATCAAAGACACCCCCCCCCGATTTCACTTTTTGCCAAATGAGCTGATCCAAGTTGGTCACTACACTAATCGCAACAGAGGATGTTTTGAACCAGTCCCAGAATCCATCACGATTTGCAAATTGCACATTGATGAGATCACGTAGCCCCATTAACACAGAACCTATTTTAAAATCACTCACAAAACCCAGACTCTTATATAAGTTCTTTTAACACAGGAAATGTTCGTATTTTAGGACGTTTTGATATTTTATTTTCCAAAGCCATAGTTATGATTGATCATGTTGTTATATTGTACAAAATATTATATATATAAACAAACCTTTTAATCCATGATCATGAATTAACATTTAAACAACTAGGTTGACAAAAATACATTAACTGTTAGGCCTATATTATCCACATCTGCTTCTGTTATTTCATAATAAACTGAAGCCACCAGAATCAATTCGATACATAATATTAATAAAAATCTATAAAATTTACATAAGAAAATAATAACAATAATAATCATGACGGTTATATTATTTTTATAGGAAACCGGGCCTGTGCTTTATGAAATAGTTCATCTGACGATCATTTTGAAAAAAAACACCTTTAAATTTGGAAATTACATGTATGTATCATGCACGAATAACAACATTATTATGAATCAATGAAAAAAGTGTATGGCCTATTCAATGATACTGGAAGTGAATTTTTGTTGGGAATATATCGGACTCGTACTTTGGGCATTAAATTTAACACCAATGGCTTTTTATAATCTAATATTTGTTGTTTTATCCCCACGGCAATAGTATATGCTGGAAAAATGCCAGAGACAGAGAGATGGACACTCGCACATGTGAGATGCGGCCCGAAATAATGCTCCGGGACCATAAGTTAAATGATCTCATTCACTATTTTCTTTTTCAATCACCAACTCTGATGTTTTCAATGCAATCTCTAACCCCAAAACAAACAATAATAATATTTTGTGCCTGGAGTAGGACTCGAACCCAAGAGTTTTGATTACAAGACGAGCGCCTGCACACACATAATCATGAATAGCGCCGCTATGAGACGGGGTCGATTTTAGGGGCCGATGAGGGGCCATTTTAGTGCCAACAGCATTACAATTTGACCAAATTTTCAAAACTGAAATAACAAACAAAGAAAGAGTTCTTATTTTAAACAAAGGTTGAACTCACCACAGGTCTTGTTTTAATTTAAATTCAGGGAAATATCTCAACTCATCACAGAATTGGTATGAATGTAGGAACAGAAAAATAATTTTCATGATCGCATAATATTTTTTCTCCGTAAAATTAACCTAAAAGAATGATGTTATTAATACAACGAATTATAAGAATTTTACAGAGCTTATCGAGTATTTCGCATAAGATGACAAATTCCCACTATCTGCGGAAACAAATCACTAGTATTTATGAAAGCTAAAACTGTTCTATATTTCTATTAACGGAAGTCTTTTAAGTTGAAAAGATCACAACCTCAACATGACCCTGCGAAATCGATTCGGCATTAGCGCTTTCGAACTGACCCAGTAAACATACATCACCCATCACTTTTCTTTGATCAGTCATTATTCATTTTAATAATTAATGCATTTATGTTATAGGCTCTAAGCAGTTTTAGGTACGAGTCGTTATGCGGTTGAAATTTTGGGAAATGCAATCGTTTAATCTGTTTTAATCTTTTGCAAGTGTGGTACAGAAAACAAAATTTCAGAATAATATCGTATTAGCGACCGATTTTGTTAGAAATAATCAAGGTCGAGTGCGCAAAGTTTAACCTTTCCTTCACTTTTAAAGTTCCCTGTGATTGTTAAACTTTTCCTGATGGAATGACGAAATTAGGATACTGCCGAAATTAATTCCACCCCCTCTAAAGATGACGCAGCATTTATCAATTTTAATTATCATAATTATAGAAACTTTATTATTAGCTTTATCTTGGAACCTCAAATTTCAAATTGAGAATTTATCACTGATTCCATGTTTTTAAGCGCGTATGGCCTGAAAAAGTTTTCATGAAATAATGGAAGAATATGACGCGGTTTGCCAAAGATGGACATTTCAATTTTTCCTTTTGGTAGTTTTGAATTTCCAATTTTCATTTCAAAATTTGTTGTCGAAATTAAGCTATGTTAATAGATTATAAATATAAATTGAATACTATGTAGTCTATGGCAAGTATATTGCAGAGGGCACATGTGGTGCAGTGGATCAGCGCTCGCCTCATAAGCATAAGGTTGTGGGTTCGAGCCCCGCTGTCGCCAATGTGTTGTGCACTTGGGCAAGGCACTTTACCTCGCTTGCCTCTCTCCACCCAGGACATATGCTGGGAATGCAAAACAGACTCGCTGTGCGGGAGGAGTGGCGAACCCCCACAGCAACATTATATGAGGGAGTCTGGCCCAAACGGCAATGACACAGAGATGTCATTTGTATTTGCATATTGCACGGTCGATAAACCTGGTGTTTCATCGATAAACATGGTTTTTCGATCGAAAAAGCAGGTTTATCTGTTCTATTGTGCAATACACTTGCCATAGTAGTCTATTAGATATGGGATAATTATTATTTTTTGTAAGCAGAGTTAAATTGGATTAACAGATCTGACTTAAATATGTCATCAATAACAAAATCCCTATCATAATTTAGTTATCTCAATTTTACAGTAATTAAAATAAAGTTGCTTGATAAGGGTTAGAATATTTTAACATAGTTAAATAGCTTAAGGGGGGGTTCGATAAGTTATTATTTCGTATATTATATGATCGCCTATTAGAAACAAACACAAACAAACAAAAAGTATAGCACTGATATAAAACACACGAGGCACAGCAATCTTTTGTTTGGACCCCCTCATGAAGGCATTAAGACAATTCAAACCATTCACGATGTCTTCCCTTAAGTTATATAATATTCTAAGGCATTGCCGTTAACATTTATCTGTGTGTGTTATAATTGTACTTGTATATGGACTTGATCCATACTGAATCCACAAAATATGAAGCAAAATTAAAGCAACTTACTCAAGGCAATTTCTGTTAACTTTTGCTGCAATTGATGTAGGCGCTGTGATCTTTACATATATTGTGTGTTTTATTTATCAAAATTCAGAAAAATAGGACAAACTCGTGTACAGGACCATCAACAAAAATCGTTATTGCCGATAATGGTAGAGATTTCTTAGAGAAGTCCCAAATACGCAAATGAGGTATTCCATTTATTCCGTCAAGCGCTACTGCACAACTTCATACAGCGCATGACGGAATCATCTGTATACCTCATTTGCATACTTGGGACTTCTATATGAAACGTTTACCCAGATAATGGTCTGAGCGGTATAATGGTTTGAATAAATCAGATCGAGTCATTGTAATTTGTTCGAGGGAATGTAACTATTAACTGGAAGACCCCATTCTCTCAAGTGAATGCAGAATATGACTCTTGATGTGTTAATGAACTCTCTGAATCACACGTCTATTTCATGTCTTTGTGTTGGTTTTACATTGATCTGATTCTGTGTATACGAACCGTATCCAGATCACAGTGTTAATATCAAATCATGAAAATTTTCTTTGTCTATGAAACCCATGAAATTAGTCATATTTTATCTCTTTCTTTCTTCCAATAATTGCATTTCACAATATACTAAAAGGAACTATAACGGTAGGATACATTCGAATCAGAAATGATTTGACTTATATCTTCAATTCATCTTACGCGCAATCTGTGGCACTTATTTTCAAGTTATGATCATATTAGTTGGAAATGTCTCTTTGGTTTCAGTGTTAATAAAAGATATCAAATAATTATTTTAACAGAGACGTAGGTCTGCGTTTTTAATTAGTTTGATGTTTAATTGTGTATTTTGTGTTTGGATGTCTATCGTCAGTTGAGGCAGGGGCGTAAAAGGGGTCACTTATAATTGCCATAGAGGCGGAAAATTCCCGGTTTTGAGGCAGATTTTCCTGTGACAATTTTCCTGTGAGCAGGCAAAAAAAAAGGCCGATTTAGCATAATTTTCAAACTTTTTCTTCCCGGTCAAAGTTCTCTGGGGTGGCAACCATCCCCCCTCCCCGCCTGTTACGCTACTCCGTAGAAGGGTATGTGAGTATGCGTGCGTGTGTGTGTGCACGTGATATTATTACCTTTCGGTGTCCAAACAAGCCAAATTTCCTACAGGGGCAAAAATAGAAAAATCATGTATCCCGCCGACCCGTTGATACGAACTCCCTGAAACGAAAGGAGCATTGCCACAGAGCAAAACAAAACAAAACAGATCAAAAACCAAAACCCCCCCAAAAAAAGTGGCTCGTTATTTTGAAGGACTAATCAATGTTAGGACTAATCAATGTTAGGAATAGGATTTTAAATGAATCTCTATTGCATTAACGTTAAATCATATTAGATTTGAATTCAAATCTATTATGATTGAATTTGAGACAAATAGGATTTAATTTTAATGGATTAACCATTCTAATGGATTAACTTTTAAAGCCCTGAAATTTATGGTATACCCGGTGTGAAAGCAGATATAGTCCGGCGGGAGCCACAGTCCGGGGCTCCATAGACGATAACGGAATAAAGCGTGAAACTAATGTTACGTGAAGAGTCAACTGAATCGATTGCCGTATTGTTCACCATTGTTCCCGGACTATGAGTACGCCGGACAATAATTACTTCTACACCGGTGTGAAAGTAATCATAGTCCGGCAGGTATCATAGTCCGGGCTCCATAGACGACAACGGAATAAAGCGTAAAACTCTTACGTGAAGAGTCAACTGAATCGATTGCCCTATTGTTCACCATTCAGTGCCACGGTTCCCGTACTGTGAGCCCGGAGGACTATCTCCTGCCACACCGGTAGCATCTTTTATTTGTTTTATACTAATATTTGTCACGGCAACAAATTGGTTAAAATTACATATGTAGGCCTACATATAGGTTGCCTAAGCAACCGTCGAATAACAAAATCCCTAGCCATCTGCGATAGTCCAGATCCATCATACGGATTGTCTATTTCAATTCTATAACATTATTTGTTGCTATACTGATTACGATAATGACAATGCCGATGCAATAAACAACATGCTTTGTAAGTTGCATTGAATTGTAGGTAGAGTCATGACAAAATATTGATGATCATTAGATTGACTTCCCATAATTTTCTCTAATGATAACTACGGTAATGCTAAGGTTTTCCCGGTTAGTATAAAACATTTTCCATTAAATTTCATATCTCGTTAAGTTGTTTTTCGTCCCAAGAAAACTGAAATGTGCGCTAGTTTAAAACAATTTCGTCTTTGGTCAATTACATTAAACATTTGATCAATAAAATTAATTTTATTTTCATACATTTTCGTCAAAATCGATTTAATTTTGTCGTTTCCATTGCCCATCATCTGAATGTACAAAGCAATTTCGTCTTTGGTCATTTAATTTCACATTAAGCTCAGTATAATTTCGTCTCGATTCAGACCAATTTTGTTATGTAGAATAACCTTTTCAACCATGCTATATTTTCTGTATAGGTTACAACACTGAGGCTAATGATTTTGAGATGGCTTCCGAAATGACGGCAGGTAGCCATCTCAAAAAAAAAAAATTATGTAAGACTAGGCTTGTTTGTACTCGTCTAAATTTCATGCTGATTCCAAATATGGTCATGAAATGGTTATGAAATAGGATCACAAAATGAACCTTTAAAGAGACACTGAACTGGCACATATGAAAAATAGTGCGCTTTCAAGATTGTTTAAAATTGATATTTTTGCATGGTTGTAAAGCTTTTATATACATTAGCCCTCATCTGAAATGATTAAGCCCAGGTCAGCGCCCTTATGGGTAACTGACAGAACGACTTTATAATAAAATGACTCCGGAGTGATTTATTCAGCAGTCAACGGAAATGGCGTTTAACACAAGAAAACACACACCGGAGTTGATTCCCACGGCATCCACCCTGTTTGACTGGTCTGTGACCTTTGTTTGTGGTTTTAATATCAATGAGTACGAGTCTATGATATTCGTGTAATAGACACAGAGAAAATGTGCCAGTGCTGCTTTAAATGCAGTGTGGACACGCGTTTTATCAACAAACCCAGTTTAAAGGCAGACTCCGAGATTTCAGAATATAATTTTGTGCATTAATTAAAACAGTCAACTAGAATTAAAGATAGTCACCTAAAATGTTGAATTCCAAAGTTTGAGATGAATCGGATTTTCGTTTTGATGTAGTAAACATGTATGTACAATATACATTACCATACACTAAAAATACTACCAGTTAAAATCTTGCAAGATCCTTCTGGCGGGGAGCAAATATGCGAATGAGCTCATTAATATGCGGTAAAAATGTTTCTGTGTGTTTTTTGTAAAATCAGCTTAACACTTTTTATTCTTGATCTTTGGTCAAATTAACATTTGATAATCTAAAACAAAATATCATTTTTTGTAAGCTATCATAAAAAAACTGAACCCCAAAATATTCTTTTCGGAGTAGCCCTGTGGTCACTCTAAACATGCTTAAAGGGTGAAATCCACTCATTTGCATTTAGAGAGTATTATAGCTATTAAAAAAAAAAAAAAAAAAAACAACTCAAAACCAACTTCGAATTCTATATTAGGCCATATTTATAATATAATCTTACATGCTTACGACCTTTTTTACTCTCAGTTTTTGGGCCTTTTTACCGTAATGTAATATAGTAAAAGTCTTAATAGCTCTTAGTAGGAATTAGAATCGGTAAAACGACAATTTCGTGTCCGACGCCCTGAGGGGGATTGAAAATGAAAATAGGTAGCCTACACAATCGCAGGCTTGCATGCTTCGCTGATCTCGACCACATGGCCACAACCTATCGTGTGTGTCAGTGGTAGATATACAGGAATCAATCTGATCCGGGAGTGCAATGATCATTAATATGCATAAGGATGATTATACTATGAATGGACGTACGGGCAGGCTAAATTCGCTTGTCACTGACCTGGCACATATGAAAAATAGTGCGCTTTCAAGATTGTTTAAAATTGATATTTTTGCATGGTTGTAAAGCTTTTATATACATTAGCCCTCATCTGAAATGATTAAGCCCAGGTCAGCGCCCTTATGGGTAACTGACAGAACGACTTTATAATAAAATGACTCCGGAGTGATTTATTCAGCAGTCAACGGAAATGGCGTTTAACACAAGAAAACACACACCGGAGTTGATTCCCACGGCATCCACCCTGTTTGACTGGTCTGTGACCTTTGTTTGTGGTTTTAATATCAATGAGTACGAGTCTATGATATTCGTGTAATAGACACAGAGAAAATGTGCCAGTGCTGCTTTAAATGCAGTGTGGACACGCGTTTTATCAACAAACCCAGTTTAAAGGCAGACTCCGAGATTTCAGAATATAATTTTGTGCATTAATTAAAACAGTCAACTAGAATTAAAGATAGTCACCTAAAATGTTGAATTCCAAAGTTTGAGATGAATCGGATTTTCGTTTTGATGTAGTAAACATGTATGTACAATATACATTACCATACACTAAAAATACTACCAGTTAAAATCTTGCAAGATCCTTCTGGCGGGGAGCAAATATGCGAATGAGCTCATTAATATGCGGTAAAAACGTTTTCTGTGTGTTTTTTTGTAAAATCAGCTTAACACTTTTTATTCTTGATCTTTGGTCAAATTAACATTTGATAATCTAAAACAAAATATCATTTTTTGTAAGCTATCATAAAAAAACTGAACCCCAAAATATTCTTTTCGGAGTAGCCCTGTGGTCACTCTAAACATGCTTAAAGGGTGAAATCCACTCATTTGCATTTAGAGAGTATTATAGCTATTTCAAATAGTGATTAGTGTGTGGACAAGCATTATGTACATGTATATGCTCCAAAACACAAATTGTTATAAAATCGAGGGCAGCATCCTCGGGAATTCTCCGAGTCAGCCTTTAATTAACAAAGCTTCGTCGAAATAAGCCATTTATGGTGTTTTACGGGCCCTATAGGTTAGTCAGAACTATAGACTGATACATCACATGTATTATTATAGGCCATTAATCATGTCAGTACATGCTCCGAAATTATGCATTCATGAGAAGCTGGCCATTATAAATGTGCATTTAAAGGGGCACTGCACGAATCCTCAGCATCAACATATCACTCACCCCGCACCAAACCTGAGATTTGGTATAATTAAAAAACCCTTGCATTTTTCTCATTTCATCTGCAAAATAGTTGGGCTAAATTCAGTATTAATACAGCGCATCAATGGATCATTACACTCTTAAAAATAAATTACACATTGCTGTCTAAGGAGGAGCAGTTGGTGACAAATAAAGTAACATTTTGCAACGATTGATGTTGAAAGTACACTCAATATTGTGTACTTTTGACATCAATCTATGCAAACTTTTACATCATTTGTCAACCATGTTCCCTCCTCACACAGCATTATGTAAATATTTTTTTTCAAGAGTGATACATGCTATTATCCCACATATTAAAATGGCATTACGGATTCAAATAACATTTTTAGGCCTTCCAACCTATGTTGTAATCGGGTGGGCACCTTTAACCTGTTTTATGTACATTTTTCCAACTGAAAAGGCACCTTATGATCTGGTGTCATTGTAAGTATGTCTGGATATTTAATTGGATCTCGCAGCTGTGATAAAATTAATGAAACTCATAATGCCCATGAAACGACTGTTCTGAAAAAAAGAAGATATTTGCCCATGCAGTTATTAAATATTTATGCATGCTGGTAAAAGAATAGATATTTGAAAAGCAGAAAGATAATTGATTGTCTTAAATAAAAAATGTCGGCACGGGGAGGTCAATTCAGCAGAATTATGCAGGCTGGTATTTTGGCTGAGTTTGAAATATGTTGAAGTAAAAAGTGCTACAAACTAGTTTAAAATTATGTATTTTTAAAAAAAAATGTCTAATGGCTGATGCCGCTTGAAAAGAAGAGAATTAATAAAACATAAGTTGTGTGTATTGTGTCTATATGTGTGTGTGTGAAATGTTTTTGTAGAATGTTATCACGTGACCATGTCTGTTTCTTACTCCAGACACAATGTTGTTCTCTGTTATTTGGGACCTATCACTTTAAAAAAGAGTTACGCCGGGAACGTTACAAAAAAGTAGTTACTTTATTGTTAATTTTACCATCTGATATGGTAAAATTAATGCAGTGTAGTGGATCAACGTATACATGTCTGACTTGTAATCTACGGCCCCGGTTCGAACTCTCAGTAAGGTACATGATATAAATTTTACTCGTATGATTAAGTAATTGGTAATATTAGAACACAATACTATAATGAAGACAGTGTATAACTTTTCAAATCTGTTTTTCCCTCCTTTTTATTGTCTTTTTCTCAAGAATTGTTTGCTACAACATCGTGTTTACCACCTGTGGTAACGTATAAATCCGATATCAAGCTACAAACAACGTTAAATTAACCGTGAGAAGATTACGTTTTAAATAACGTATTTTTCACAACGTTATAAACCTTTCATATACAATAACCATTTGAAACGTTATTACAAATTTTGGATATTTTTATGAAATTACTTTGCCCAATGGGACAGAATGGCAGCTATAGGTGTTGGAGCAAATTTGATGACATTGAAGAGGGGTCGTGTTATGACACAGGCATGGGAGAATGATAAAACAAATTATTTACAGTATTTATACTGCTATTTTCTCACTTTATTACAGTGTTTGAAGTAGAAATTAAACATTAAAGATCTTTTTTCTCCGTTTCAACATCTTCACCAATTTTTGAATTTCCAGAAAATGTAGAAGCAAAACTACGCCCTCTATTGACCTGATATATGGTCAGAATGAACTTTAAATCCTGAGTCTATGTTTTAGAACCTTAATTGAATTTTTTCTAGACCTTGCTGTTTTATCAGTGGCATGACACAAGAAGGGTTACTTTCAATATTCTGATTGTTCTACATAACTTATTGACCTAGCCTCCTTAAGGTATCTGGACGTGGTTGATAACTTTGAAAAAGAGCCTTTAAAGCAACAAATTAGCACATTTTTTTTTTTTTTTTTTTTTTTGAAAGCTCCCGCAATTTTTCAAAAATTTTGAGATTTTTTCACGGTTCATTTGTAACTGCTAGTAACATCTATACTTGTGAATGGTTAATCTCTAAAATGTCTAGTGTCACAAACGAAGGAATTTTTGTATAGCAATGAATTATTATCGGGGATCCCCTGATAATAATTCACGGCTGCTTGAAGAACGGCCTTCCAACTGTGAAATAGCCGAGAAATAGCGGCCATGTACGTGTCTACTCTCTCCATTGTTGTTTTAATAGTTCTGGCGGCCAAGTGTAAGAGGTTATTTTTCTCCGAAGGGCACTATTTCATCAGGACGAACATAAACGTAGCGTTTCCAGCTCCTGCCATTAAGTCCAATCTTGGGATCCCAATCTAATTACAAATCGTCTTATTTTGTGATAAATACGCATTTTTTAGCTTCTCGTTCGCAGTTATAGTTTCCTAGACAATTAACCAACGTAACTGTGCAAAAAACTCAAAAAATCAAAAATTTTGGAAAATTGGGCGCTCTCAAAAAAATGTGCCATTATTGCTTTAACTTGACACCGTCAACAGTTTTGTACTACTTTCAGAAGTTGTGGCTACGCTTTTTTTTCTAAAACATTCATCATCACTAATTAAATATGAAAATTAGCTAAATTAGTAAGCAAAAATATGACAAAGTACTTCTTGCCATATGTTTCTTAGTTGGTGAATAGAAGTTTTGCTATGATATGTGTCCCCAAATGAGATGCAATAAACCCTGATATACCACCTTTTCTGTTTAACAAAGTCAAAGACAAACAATAACTTAGCTGTGATTTCATTCCGTTATTTACGTTCCCTGCAATGGTTTCGCATTTTTTAACGGCCCCAAATTTTTACGTTTTTGCACTACCAGTTTAAAGCCCTAGTCCGATTGCTAATAGCCTCGTCCCCAGACGGGGCGTCGACGGCTGGAGTTTCAAAATTTCAGGAAAAACAGGGGTTTTAAGGCAATGAATTGCGTAAAAATAAGGGTTTTTTTTTTTAATTTTTTAGTTTTTTTCCTATGATTTTTGTCCCTCCTATGATTTTTACCCTTGGCGCCGCCCTGGAACCACAGATTTTACCAGAATGGACAAAATTTAGGTATCTGAAGACAGCGACTATTTTCCATTTACCCTGGGAAATCTTTGGGCTAAAGGATGTTTGGTTTTGGATGCTATAAGCGAAAAAGACCTCATATTGGGCGACCAATATTAAATTTTACACAGTACTGTATGGGGATTGCAAAATCACGTTTTTAGCTTCTCACGAAAAAGAAATATCGCGCGAAGTTTCAAAGTAGGGTGTACCGTTGTGTCCAAAAAAAAAAAACGCAACACTTGTGGCAGGCGCCATAAGTTTTGAACAAAGCATTCGACTACTTAATATTGTTGTAAGGTAAGATTTGACTGTTAGCTAATATCTCTGAAAGTTCATCAAAGTAGATTCTAATTTTTTAAGATATGACCCAGAAGTCAAGTAACCCGCAGGACCCATTTAACCAATTGAGGCGCTATTAACTACAAAATACGACATGTACGTTTTGCGTCAGAACCCCATATGAATGCTCTAGTTCCACACCATTTCCTTTTTTTTTAAGACCTCTACTGCAACAGATATTAACATATGAATGTTTCCATTGTAATAATAGCTAATAAACATGCATTTTAACACACTTAAGAGATTGAATTAGGCATGTATGATCACAACTAAACCTCTTTGTTTGTCCACATAAGACAGCATTGGATTATAGCTATCATTCATCATCATTTTGTAACAACACCCAAGAGTTAACCCAAATTTAATGACAGAATTATATACTGATATTGTTATTGAGTTTTTGTTGTTGAAAACATAGGTTTTACTTTCATAAAGTTGAGAATATAACTTAGTTTTCAGTGAACAAGCAAGTCAGCCCAAACGCTTTATCATTTTATGTAATGTGGACTTTGTCTATGACTTAGTGCATGTTTTTATTCCGTCTTGAACATGTTTTATCACCATAGATACTGTTTTATCATTATCAGTTAAGTCCTAATTATGTAATGCAGTGCTTTGACCAGTAGAAGTTGTTTCTGTAAGAAATTTGGGCAGTAAATGTCGATTGCAATCATCTTGCTCTCCATAGTTGTCCATTGTTTGTGAGATCCTTTTGTGAGATATTATATTTTGCCATTCTGTTCTTCTTTGCCAGTCCTGTGGGGTACCAGCTCCTCATTTTGGTTAAATGGGTTTTGCGGGTTACTGACTTCTGGGTCATATCTTAAAAACTTTGACTCTACCGTTATACCTTTTCAGTGATATTAGCTAACATTTCCATCTTCCTACCACAAATGAATAAGTAGTCACCTGCTTTTGTTAAAACTTATGGCGCCTGCCAACCAGTGTTTTGCGTTTGTTTGGGGACACACGGTATATAAGGTCACAAGCCACACCAAGCATTAAAGCTCTTTTGGCCGAAGTTTCTTCCTTGAAGAAATTAATTTTCTCCCTAAAGGAAAAAAGCCAATTTCAGCATGGGAGGCTTCAGAAAAATAATTCTAAGCCTGAAATTACATCCAATGATGGCGCTCTTTGGCTTAATTTCTCCAGGAGATATTTATCCAATTAATCCGTTTTTTGAAAATTAGATCTAATAATCTAGAAGGAACGCGTCATTGCAGGAAAGTTTTCACGATAAAATAAATTTCTCTTTGAAATAGTTTATTAAACACGACAAAAAATTTGTGATGCCAATTTTTAATGACTTTATAATTCTGATATTGGAATCCACATTTTAATTCGCCTTGTATGCATTTTAACTATATAGATCTGAATGTATCCTCCAACGATTTTCTCTAAACCGCGTTTAAACTTTTCTTTTTCCCATGGTTATAATGATAATAAGCTGCGTCAACTCATATACAGCTGTATCCCATCTTCAGAGTTTACCCTTTCGATAGAAATGGTTCGATAATGTGGGAATAATCGGACATAATTCTTCTTGTGTGGAAAAATGTATAAATATTAAATACCTTGTCAAAGAATTAAGATTCAGTTTGAAGTCTTCTATTTCGACAGGATCATAATCAATATAAAATGGTTACAGCAGGTGTTACTTCTCATATTTCATCAATTATGAATAAAAATATCAATTTTAAAATGTGCTTTAAGTTAAGCAGTCGGCAAATTCGCACTGAGATAGGGCCCTAGAGTAGAATATCTCAACTTTTAAACATTAGAACATTCTAAAACTCTACTTAAATGTGCTGCATTTGTGTTAGAGTGTTGCGCACAATAGATTTTAAATATGTTAATATGAAATTCTCTAAAACGTTTCAAAGTAAAATAACAGATTTTCAAGATGCTTAATTATGTTAACTTTTCGACTTAAAAATGGGGATGTCACACTTCATAACTTAACCAACCGAAAACTCGGACACCATACTGCATACGTAAAACGGATACCCAATGCCACATTAAAATAGTATTATATTTCGAATTAGCGATATACTCCTTATACTTTCACAGTTGAAATTTGCATTGCTTGTATAAATAACGATATAAAATCAACGCCAATGGTGTAATTATCCAATATAAAACCCAAGTTCAACGCAAATTTTAGCTAGCAATGCTCAGTATATGCATGGCCTACACACAAAAAAAAATCATGATAGGATTTCTGTAATGGTAGCTACAGGCAGGTAGGGGCAAACCAAGGATTATAGGGGGAATTTTTTAAACGGCTTCAATCATGTTGAAAAATATACTACGTTATTTGTCTGACCATAAGGATTTCAAAAAGTTTGTTAAAGCTACCATTCCAGAATTGTTATCATGTATTTTTGTGTAGACGATAGTTACTGAGGCTGGATAATAAGTATCGTTTTGCCAACTTTCAGCGTACAAATTTGGTCAAAATATCCTGGACTATTAACTGTAGCACAATATACATGTTATTTCAAACCAATTGGCGTATTTTAAAACAAAATAAACTTGTAAACCAAATTGTCGATTTTGATTCCGTGTTGTGCAGTCTCATTGATATTGATAGCTGTGGTTGGTGTTAAAAATAACACAATTGCGGTAAAACGCCAGTTCTAAAAGCACCTGTTCGTATCAACTATATTTATATCTTATCATAGTTTGGTACTACCGCATATTCAATATTCCATTGTCTGACAAAATAACTGCAAGTTACATATAGTCCATTTAAACAAAAGAGGATTATTCGCTTAGGCGACGAAAAAAACGTTTTACGGGCCCGACCGACCCACCCATATTTTGCGTTTTGGAAGTTTTTTGTTTAGTTTTGCTAAAATCATGTAAAATTAAAATCAGCCGGTTTTTTTTGGCGAAAATGTATAAATTTTGGCTAATTTAAAAAAAATATGTTTGTATAAATTGTTCACTTTTTCTCAGATTTTGGGGCTATTTTAGGCCAATTTTAACCTCCAGATGGGAAAAAATCGCCCGACCGACCGATCCTACTTAAAAGGCCCGCCCGCCCGTAAAACAGGTTTTTTTTGTCGCCTTATATAATTATGTTCAAATTCACATTTTTTGTGCATAAGCCTTCTTTTTATTTCATTAAAAAGCTTCAATGTCCGTAATTTTGCAAAAACTCAACTTAGCTATTTTTTTTGTTTAAAATTAATAATATCTTTTGCTACTTACCGTGTATAGGTACCCAAAATGTACTTTTTGGGTACCATTTAGGTATATATCATGTTCAATTTAAGTATGGACCACTTTCAGACTTTGGGAACAAATGGAAGATACTTTTTGGGTAGCATTTAAAAATAGATACCCAAAATATACCTTTATTGGGTACCTTTTACACACACATACATACATATGTGAGGGGATTTCTGAAGTGTAAAATGGAAATTGGTCCATTGCTCAATTTGGGTCTGGCAACCCTGATAGGGGATTGTCCAAGCAGAAAATAGAACTAGACTGTGCTCGAAGCGAGCACGAATGTTAGCTGGTGACTTTTGACCCATATCTGTTTTCAAACATGATCAACCTTTGACCTCAAAATGGTGTCGGGAAGGATAGATTTTCAAAGTTTAATAATTTTATCCCCTGGATGACCACTAACCCCAGCTCAATTATTTGACCTCTGATCTTAAAATGATCAGTTTTGTTGTGTTTTCCAGACCAAAAGAAATTTCATCTTATATTTGTTATATTTGACCCGTGGATGACCTCTGACCCCAGAATGGCAACCTCCAACATGTTTGCCACATCAAAACGAAACTTTCCCTGAAATTTGATCATTATTGTCCTGTGTGTAATCATGACACATGGTTCCAAACTTTGAACACCCCATTATGTGACCCCTACCAGGGGATCTTGGAATCTTGTTTGAAAACTTCAACACATGATAATAGCCTTTAATTTATAGAAGAAGAAATTCAAGAATACCCCTTTAATCAGCAATTGTAGTATTTGGGCCAAATCTGTAAGAAGAAATAATTCGTAGATTTTCGAGGAATGCCCCTTTAATTGTTAAGTGTGGCATTTGGTCCAAATCTGTGAACAGCCCACATCAAGCCCCCTACCAGGGGATCCTGTGAGAAAATCTCATGATGATAGCCTTTAATTTGCAGAAGAAGGAGGAATTCATAGATTTTCAAGGAATGCCCCTTTAATTGGTAATTGTGACATTTGGGCCAAATCTGTGAACACCCCATTTGATGAAGCCCCTACCAGGGGATCCTGTGAGCAAATCTCGTGATGATAGCCTTTAATTTGCCGAGAAATGGATTCATAGATTTTCAAGGAATGCCCCTTCAATTGGTAATTGTGGTATTTGTTAAATCTGTGAACACCTCATAAGCAGCCTCTAAACCAGGGGATCCTGTGAACGAATATCGTGATGATAGCCTTTAAATTTGCGGGAGAGAAGGTTAATCGATTTTCAAGGAATGCCCTTTATGATAATGTAGATTAGGACTAATCTGTGAACAACCCGTATGCAGCATGTACTGATGGATCTTGAGAGCGAATCTGCAATGATAAGTCTTTGATTTGTAAGAGAAGCAGGGAATTCATAAATTTTCAGAGAATGCCCTTTAATCGGCAGACATGACCATTGATCCAAAGGTTAACACCCTATGTGGCATGGGTCAGTGGTTCTTCTGACCAAATTTGCCTGAAATTGGCCCATGAATTAGCACTAGATAGCATTGGTAGAATTTAAGGAGTTGGGCGTGGGGGCACTCCTATTTTCACTAAAGGACCCCTTGTTCAGACAAATACAGCAAATTTGTTACCCACAAAAACCCTATTATGGTCAATTTGGGTAGTTTTGCGGATGGTACTAGCTGCACTGATTTCCCTGAGTTCGAAAGTGCCAGCCTTTTACAACTGTGTTCCACTTCTATGTGAGCGCCTCCCTCGGAAAAGGAACGTTTGCCAGAAAGAGAGAAAATTACAACCACAATATGTTAGCTGGCTATACCAGCTAACTAAGAGCCTGGATACATGGTATGATAGTAGTAGTAGTAGTGAAGTTTGGTCTGGCCAAAACTTTATTGCTTCAGGTTGGCCCACTTGCATTCGAAAACTGGTATTTAGCACCAACTGCAGACTTGTCCATGGCGTATTTCATGTTGGATGATTAAGTACAATAACTTGTTTTTGGCAACGGGGCTTCTCAAATCCGAACGAAATCATAGCAATGCAGTTGTGATTAAAATACCAGTTTTCTGTCTTTATCAGGTGGACTTTAGAGATACAAGTGGTTCATATGGTAAGGGCCATTCTTCGGTAACGTTTGTGACCAAATGGTTAAATTGATTTTCAATATGCTATTTTTTTTTAATTTACATTTTTGTTTTTATTACTTTTGTATAATGAATAACCTTTTAGTCCAAACCTAACCAAAAATAAAATAATGTTTCTGCCACTTTCGCCAGATTGGTTTATTTGTCATGGGGGCAAATATAAAGTCGCGTCACGTTTGTGGACCTCAGACAAAAATGTTTTTTTTTAGAATTCAAACGTCAAACGTAAAAATTCTCTGATTATTTAAGTATATTCACAGTCTTATAGTGATTTCAGAAAGGACATGGTTACTTTGTCATGTCCAACAATGTGTTGGTTAATTAAAAGGAAAAGCAATGACTGGGAATTAACACATTTATATCCTAAGTACGGTCCGCCGTGTCTGACATTGGTGGTGCGTGTGTGACATCTCCATTGACTTATAACACAAATTGGTGACCATTGTTAATGTGCACCAAAAACGCAGTTGTAATAAATAAAATCTTGTGTATTTCCATATTCTCAACTTTCAAACACTTTCATTACGGTGTCATCAGTAATAACTTGCAAAGAGCAATTCGACTCCGGTATGGCGATTTCCTGTGTTGAAAATGTGCAGTCTGCTATAATTAGGCAACTTCACCCCAAACTTGCAAAAGACACATGGAAATCAAGTTTAAGCCAGTCTTTTTTAATTAATTGTTGTTTTCTTGTTTAAACTGACCATATTCTTATTTTAACTGATAATAAAAGTTAACACTTCTATCTTCTTCAATATGCCCAGAATTTATTGTCCTTCAAATACTAAAATGGTGAGTGGCAGTCACGTGTGTGACAGTAATTAGCACATCAATAACTTTTGAAAGAAGAACGATCTAATAACCATTTATTTTGTATAACGGAAGGCACATATAAACTGGCTTTTGACATGATATTATGAACATTACTGAGACAGTGGTTTTCTAGTAATAAAAAACTTCTTTGTCTTTTTGGTCACGTTGTGACATACGAAAGTCAATTAAAATTCTTTGTTAATTACTTGTCTATTTTCCTATAATTTTGTAATTTTTTCACATAATTTTGAAAATTGAAGACCACGCAATACTTTAGGCAGTATTTCAAACAAAAATCAATAGCTATTCAATATAAAAATAAAGAAGCAAAATGGTGAAATAATCCTCCTTTTTATCCCAAAAATATTAAAACCGTTCATTTATGCAAATGAGGGTGTTGGAGTTGAAGAAACATTTGTTTAAATAATATCATGCAGTAAATTGGAAGGCTGGTTTAACGTGATACTGTAAAGAAATTTGGAAAAATATAAAAAAAATAAAAAATTTTATCAAAAAGGTTTACTTTTTTGAAGAATGGCCCTACTGCGTGTTGTTTAATGTTTACAAGTTTTCTAACCAGTGTGCTAACATTGGAAGCAGTGTAGGATTCTTTTCGGGTTCTCCCGCTTTGCTATCACTTTCAACACAGTCGGCTTTGGTAGTGATATGAGATGACTTAATGATTTAATGACACTTTGCTTGAACTGATTTTGGTGCAATTAATGATGCAATGCTACTGAAGCAATATTATGATTAAACAGCCGATATGATACCCTGAACTCCGTGACACCAGCTAAAAGGCATGAAACCGATTGCAGCTGAGCATGTATAGTTATGTATCTTCACGTGTTATAAAGACCATAATTATGGCCTGTGATTTCAGTCCTCCCTCACTAGTGATGACATACGCCAGAAGTTTGTTTGTATCGGTAACTTGATTTCAAGGAAATGGCGCAGAGATAGCCTGTCAATCATCTGGTCGTCAATTCAATAATGGGCTCCACGTCTTGCTTGTTTATGAACTTGGGAAAGGATTGGAGAGCGGAGAGGGAGATAGATTTATCTGACGGGGTAACTTTCTGGTTATTCGTGCTTACTTCGTAACTTCTGGCAATTCCTGCTTTCTTCGTTTATGTAAAGGTTATAGTATATTCATTAGAAATACTTCTTCCGATTTGTTACAAGTTACTATATGTGTGTTCACTATAAGATGAAACATGATCTTGGATAAAGTACATTGAGATAACACAAGGGAAGACCAAGGTCATAATGTAACCTTAGTGTAAATACACTATAGTAGCTATAGTGTATTTTGGCAAAACTTGGAGCCTCTCCTCTGAGAAATGTGTAGAATATAAGTGGCAAAATAATTGGGTCACGTTCCACCTTACACTGAATATTATACCTATCTTTTATAAACAAAAATAGGACAACAGTAGGACAAGAACTATAGAACGAAAGAAAAGGCAACGAACTCGTTACATTGACTTATGTTCGACCCATATCGACAATAATCAGCAACGCCTAATTTGTCGTAATTGGGCTGAAAAATAAAATAACAATGGGCCGTTTTTGTTTCCACAATATTTTTGAAATATTTCCCCGCAAGCACCACGCGTAACGACACGGGCGTGCTCAGCTGATAACTTGTTTGTTCACTAAACTCCAAGTTGGACTGGGTGTTATCGAGATGTAAGTGGTAAGCATTATTAAGGCAGACCCTGGGAGTTTGACCGCAGAAGATAAAGTTATATCTAACCGCGGATGATTTATTGCAGATCATTTCAACTCTGCATCTAAAGTGACTTTCTTTTAGGGGCTGATGGGACTTCAGACGCCATTCTTTCGATTCCATGTATTCCGGTCGATCTTTTGGGTACATTTCGGCTACCTAACTATGGAGTCTCTGGTGGAATGGTACGTTAAGGTATCGGCGATGCAATTAATTGCGGTAAAATGCTCAAAATAATAATACAAGAACTTGTAAAGCGCCTACAAATTGTCGTGGAAATGTGTTTTTTTTTTTTGGCGGTGAAGTAAGAGAACGGTCCTTTTACATAGGTGTGGGGTGGGGTACCGGATAGGGAGGGGGATTTAACTTATTTTTTTAGCGAAAACAATTTCTCGCTTCGTTTTCTTTAAAAAACGCATTCCACTATTTTTAAACATTTCTCTATTTAAACAGTTTTGGTTCCCCGCTCTCCTTAACAAAAATATTCGCGCCCCTGGCTGTGGCCCTCTCCCCCTTTCGTCACAAGAATTTTCAGATTCCTCTTGAAATCCTCCATTCCACAGGGTAAATAAGGCCACGATCTCTCTAATCTGAAAATGATGGAAAATTAAGATTTGCAGTGCAACGTAAGAAACAAAAGAAATCTTTATGTATACCTGTTACGGATCGCTGAAATCTTTCCTCGAAATATCCTTCTCAAAATCAATACATAAATCTACAGAAAATCCTAACAGAGCTTAATCTCTAGTTGCTAGTCGGCTCTCTTATAGTACATAGGTAACCACTGTATGGACTTAACGTGTACTTTTCAATAGTGAATTGGAATCGCTGCTAGAGGCATGATAGAATAGACTATCGGTCGCTTGAGTCTCTAACTGCGCCACCTTCATCCTTGACTGCCTACAATCAGACTAAACCGTGGCAAAAACGTTGGTGGGCGCAATCGGTGCCATTGTTTCTTTGCCATGTTCTGCCAAAGTGGCGGATCGATAATGTGACATTTGTGACACAGACTGTAAATCTAATGCTGAGTGTATTGCTGCTCTCGGTATCGCAGAGCGGGTTGCCCCGATGATAAACAACTCTGCACGTGAACCTAAAACATTACGTCAGCTGGGCGGGCCGTCTCTAAGCCGCAATCTGATTGGTCGAAGTGCCTGCAACAACAGGTTCGTGCTGGCACATATTTAGTCGTCAATGGAAGCGCAAACACTGATAGCATATCCAAGCTGATCGCACGCATGGGCGACGGCGACATGAAAGTTGGGTCGCAAACCTATGACTATAATTACGGTGCGATCCTAGTTTCCCTCACATTTCGAAAAAACTCGCATGATAACACATATATAGTAATCGACAGCAACATGAGGACGATATTGAGATGCTTACCGTCAGAGTTACCGGCATAATATACCTACTGCCAAGGGATAGTAACGGGTGAACACTTTTAACACATGATGCGCGCAATCTCTGGCCTGCAGTGCTGAAGACAATGCCACCGGCAATGGTGAAGGGATGGCACAAATGGTAGAAAGAAAGAGACCAGAATAAGAAGACCCATGAATGCCTTCATGTGGGGCCTAAAGATGAGGAGAAAACGACTTGCCAGATCAGAACCCTGATTTGCACAACGCTGATCTGAGCCAAATGCCTCGCGTAAGTTATTTCATCTTTAACCGTTTGTCTTTTGGAAAAGTTTTCCTTCAGATTGTAAGACTAAACTGGTTTCATGCCCTGAATTTAATATTTTTGTGGGTTTGTGTGCAACTTGATTCAAGTTTGGACAGATCGACATTGATGCCAGCTTAATGCATATTGAATATCTCTAGCATTAGGAAAACATTTTGTTTTAAGCTATTATCAGTTCAAAACTTTTATGTATTTCAACTGCGCCAACTTTATCTGTACTTGTGAATGAACATACGTGATGATCTGTAATGAAATATGTATGCATAGAAACTTAATTAGTCATTGCCTTTGGTATCAATGAAAATATTATAAGCATTTCTGTACCATTTTGATAATTTATCTGGTTAAGTGTAAAGAAACTATTACAATCAGACTTGGTACAGTGCTGTCATATTGGGAAAGAAACTGTCAGATATATGTATAGCTTTGCGTGCAGTCAGCTGGAGGCGCAACCATGCATGCATGGTTCATGCGTGCCAAGGTTCTCCCTTGATCTAGGGCCCCGGGTAATATTAAATTAGGTTCAATGTTCGACCTAATGCCAATAAAAAGCAAATGCGAACGACCTGCACATTTTAACCGCTTGCTGTAAACCTGGCTGCTGCTACTGCTGTGATAATTTATGTGTTTGCTTTCCAATAGCTCACTGAGCTAGAGCCCACGTTTTTTCGCAGTAAATTGAACTCGATTTTTTTTTCTAGATTTGACTCTAGTCCAATTTCTATTTGCTTATTTTGGCATGCCTGAACTGGAATTATGCTTGCCTTGGAAAGTTGAATATGTATAGGCCAACTCTGTACTTTAAAACATATTTTGTGAATTTCCTAGAAAGAGTTTCTTCTGGCAATCTCTCGTATCTCAGAGTAATTTTCTGTGATTTAATGAAAACAATTGGTTGATATTATCTGATTTTGAACAAATCAATGTTGGTTCAATTATGATGAAGGCGAGGTGAAGAGGCGAGAAACGAAGCTTCTGCGTGAAATACGAGCTAATAGGAGAGCAAAATAGAGAAACTCTCTCCACGTGAAAATCCGTGCCGGGTCACGGGGGTTACTTCTTCCCAGTTGATGGAAGTACATAGGCTTACATAGGAAAAGAAGACGAGCAGTTTAAGCTTCCGCTATGACTACTATGAGTCATAATTGTCATTTTGCCATGTTACACTGATAGAAAAGGCTTGATAAACCATTAAGTGAGAAAATACATGTGGGTATATAGCGTGCCGATATGATCGTGGGGGCGGTACGGGTATGCAGTGGTATTACTGTAATAGAGAAAGATTGCTAAAAACAGACGACCCAATAAAGTAGCAAAAGTGCAAATTGATGTGAAATGGATTAGAAATTTAAATCATTTATTTTATCAATAATAAGTAGCAAGATTTTCAAAATTTAGTTACAGTTATTTATCATGAAAGAAATAAGTAATATAATTTATTTAACTAATATTATTTTCAAGTACTAGTAATTATTGGTATAATTCAGTTATAGGCTAAGATGCGTCAAAGGGCGATTATTGTTGTTTATTTCGTTCAAGCATTGCAACCTTCACCTCGGCTTATTACTTTGCACTCTAGGGTTTGCTTTGTCGATAGCAATATAAAGTTACCAATGACCTCCAAAACTGTCCGTTTTTTCGATTCTTTCTTGTCGATCGATACCACGTATTTATTTTACTGTGGAAATAAAAAACAGTCTTGTTATGTCATAACGAGTGTTCTGGCTGCTGCATTTTTTCAGGCGTTACGAAAAAGAAATGTTTGGCGAAAAAAGTGATACAAATTAAAGAAAGTATGAAATACGCGTAAATGGAAGAAATATTCCAGCCAATGTGGGCTTTGACAAAATTATTTGAAGATTATTTCAAAATATCATTTGATATATTTTTAATAATATCAACATTATTAAACATAGAAAACTGTAAGGGATGTTTTTTTAAATGGAAGGCAATTTTCTGTAGGCCCACTTTAAAAGACCAAAAGGAATAGCGCTACGGTAATGACAAAGCATACCCTACACCCTCGTCAACACATTATAAAGCGCTTCTCGAGTTCAAAAGTGGTGTATAGTTCCCGGTATATATTGCTCAGGGATTCTTCTCTCTTTTTTAAAGGGTTAGTCATAATTTCGCAATCCCGTATTTTAAACGGTGTGGTGCAAAACCAGGGCATTTTCTGCCTCGATGGTTCGCGATTCGATTAGCGACCAGAGTGCTTTTGTATCCCAAGTAAGCAAATAACCCAGGTAGATTCTGACAAACAACCGTGACCCTCTCTCGCTCTCGCTCTCTGTTGCCTGCCAGTAGTTGAAAAACACGCATTGACAATAATAACTCTGCTGTCACGGGTTCTGCACAACTGTTCATATGTAAATTGTCGACACGGGTACACTCTATTGTCGCCATTGTACCGATTGTTAGAAGTGGATTTTAACGGTACTTTTGAGAATAGAATTAGAGGCCTTTGCTGAATAAAGAGTGTGATATAACGGACAACTTCTAACCAATCGGCTTTAAGTTAGTTAATTGACCCTCAAAACAAGCCCAGATCTGGGGACGTCCTTTAGGGGTTTTTTCTGAAAGATTGAAAGCGTATTTATCTGAGGCCTTGTTAACGTTAGTTAAATATGGTATATCTAAAATGTAGCACCCTGTGAAAGAAAAGCCGAAAGTTAAGTTTTTTCTACCCATATTGTCAAATGTGAACCTTTATAGAGTAACGTTACCTTTTGGCAATCTCGGGTTCGTTGGCATAAATTCTAGATGTCAAAATGTTTGCCCCAGAAGACACTTCAGAAACAACTTCAGTTAAAATTAAGGTTTTACGTTGACTTACAGGGACTGGGATGTCCACAAGTCATTCGTAATGGCTTGTGGTGGTGTCAGGATTTATGCAACTGTGTAAGCTGATCCGGGGCCGCGTGTATCTGTGATACGGACGCTCCTAACATGGCCCGCGTTTTTGAGACTAGGGTTTACGTTGACTTACAGGGACTGGGATGTTTCCTCAGAAATGATTGTTTTTTCCATCGTCGATTTGAACCAGGTTTCCTTTTATTGGCGCAATTGCAACGATTAGAAAGCCAACAAAACTAAGTTTAAATTATATGGCGGTTAAATATAACTTCAATCTAGCGGCCAAAGCTCCCAGGGTCTTTTTTCTTGCGGTTGCCACATGGATTTTCTACATGTCAGTCAAACTTAAAGTTGGGGGAACAAACAAGCAAGCAAAGTAACTTGGCACTGAGTTGAGATTTACCTGGGGATCAGCCAGAAATATTCCAAGAAAAATGGGAGAAAGCACCGGGGATTAAACTACTCCGATACATTCCGAATTTTAATGGTATTGATTTGATAAAAGTATATCTATTGGGCAACTTTTAAAAACTGAAGATGACAGTTTCACCAATGACATTGAGCTTGAAGTTTTAGAGTACAAGGTCAAAATGTTTTCATTAGACTTGTTAGCAACTATGCTTGATATCTGAGCTGTAAATCCAATCAGCTGTTTTTGACAGCCGGTTTGTCCCGTTTCTGTTCAGCGGGGGATCAAACAGCGCCCCAATTAGAGCTCCAGTACAGGTAAAGAGGGTTGTCCTCATCGGGGTACGTCCCTGGGCACATGGCATAATTCATTGCAATCGGGAGGTTCAGTTTTGCCCCGAAGGGACTGTTTTTGTACTATTACTCTTAAATTACGTGTTTACCAGTTGAGGTTGAACACGTGGTACTGGAGCTGTTCTGTTGTTTAGACTTGAGTTAAGTCTGCAGCGTGCGGTTAGATGCTAAAAGAGGACCAACAATTGTTACAGACTTGAAGCTAGCCTACTAGCACGAAACAGCTTCATGACTGCTGTGCCGGGCTTCCACCTGTAACCTATCAAAACATATGACGTCATAAATGCTTATCGTTGACAGCTCATCAGCCTTTTAGAGAAAGTTAAAACTTTTTTACCTGGCCGCTCGCGGCGCTATATAGCATGTGCGACCTGCTGAGTCTTGGCATGTGTTGTATTTCGATCTATTTAGGTTGTTCCTTCGCCCTGCAAAGCTATACAAATCTGACACGAAGAGAAAATTCAGTGATCCAGATAATAGAAATTGCACAACCTTTAAGAGTTTTATGTTCTAAACGCATACCTAGAAACCAATGATTCAATTTTCTTCCCACAATTTTGTATGACGGTCACTGAACTGTGTTCATGAGGATTTAATTTCTTAATACATGTACTTTTTTTCTAAATTTGATTTTAACTCATTGAAACCATAACTTACTCTTGATATCTTTTTTGTGTCTTTTCAGGCAAAGCTTGGAGAAGCCTTGGGTTGCACGAGAAACGCCCTTTCATCGAGGAAGCCGAACGTTTGCGAGTGAAACACATGGCAGACCACCCCGATTACAAGTACCGACCACGCAGACGCAAGGGTCCCAAACGCGCCTTCAAACGCTCGCCCAACTCTTCAACCTCTGTCAGCTCCCCAGCCACCTCAACAACATCAAGTGGTTCCCCCGAAACTCCCCCTGCCACGACCACTTCAACTACCATACCTGTAAGCGTCAGCTCGCTCCAGACTCCAGAAGTCTCTCCGCGTACGTCGCCAACACCGCTTGACAACGGCGTGGATTCCAGCGTCGCTCTGACGTCACTGACGACGACCGTCAGCGAGTCCAAATACAGATTGCCACCAATCACTACCATGTGTGATTTAAATATGACACAACCACCAGGCTATACAAGACCAAGAGAAAGCAACATAACCTCTTTCGGACTACTCACCCCCGAAATGAGTCCCCTAGAAATGGTCGAAGATAACTTCTTTCAGTTTCCAGACCCAACAGAAATGGACATGAAACCAGCCCCCAATACATTGGCTGCCTTCCCAGTACAGTCCCAATCAATTTCACCTGTGAGTCCCATAAGAGCAGACCAACCTGACTGTTACATACAATCCAAACCCATAAAAACCGAGCCAACATTATCTGCCAGTATGTCACTAAGATCACTCTCGGCATTCGGCAACACACAAATGAACCCAACTACGAACAATTGCAATACCAACAATATTGGTGGACTCCTTGCAACTGCTCTTACTCAAGTTTCCTCGCATCAGCAAGAACCAATGAAGCCATCTTTGCAACATCAACATCAGCATCAGCCAAACTTTGAACACAGTATCCAAAGACACTCAGAATCGGCATTTTTGCAACAACAGCAGCAACATGAGCAACAGCAGCCAATACCTTCAGATATGAACATGAATGCAGCAGACAATGTCAACGAACTCAGTTCAGATGACATGATGTTCTTATCCTCTCTTAGTGATGACCTTCTCGGTGATCTGAACTGTCGTGATGAATTGGACATGTATCTGAATAACACTTTGCCACTTCTTCCCAACCACAACTCGACGCCATCTGGATTTGGCTGCGTTTCGGACAGTACATTATTGTCAGCCCTGACGGGCGATTTTACGAACTGTTACACATAAACCTCTAGTCTTAAAGCATTTGATTTTTGTTTTTATACCCGTGTGTGTGTACATTTTATGATGAGGCTCTTGCAAGTTACGATCATTCATCCCCTCTCGTGCAAATTACGAAGGGCAAACGTGCAAAGCATTGTGGGATCTGTCTTGTGAAGTGACATCACATCTTCTGGTGTAATGTCATTTTTAGCCAAACAAATCTTGTAATGCTAAAGAAAGTTTTAAGAAAAGTTTTTTGTGTCAAACATGTCAAAGGTGGTGCTTGAAGCCGTGGGCATTAAACAAAATTTAAGTCAACATGTCCCCTTGGGGGCGTTTCAGAATTTGTACATTTTGTAGATTACTATTTGTTCTTTTTTATAATTAAACACGTGTACGTTTGTTTTAGTTCAGCTGCTTAAGTTAAGTATTGAATTAAAATAGCACTTCCACGAGGCTGAATTCAGTGCTTGTATCTTATATTATTATTGCCGAGCTCGCCTGGTTTAGTTCCTAAATGAGAGTAATTAAAAACTAATTGATGCTTACTACTTAATTGAAGTACAAAAGTATATTCTATAATGTCTTTCTAGTGTGTGCATTAGAGTTGACAATTTTTGTGCCCTTTTTAATGCAAGAATTTATCAGGTTCGTACATTGAAAACGGCACATTGTTAACACAAAAACCACATGTACTTTTGAATGATTTGGAGGTACTCTCCGCTGCTTGATTAAATGGATGATTAAAAGTAGTTACAGTTCGTTGTGCAATTTTATCTATATTAACTTCTGTTTGTTATGCTTCTTGGGAAGACATGTATACTGTGAAGGCAGTTTGGCGAATGTATTTCTGAAGCGACATTTCGAAGTTAATATGGCGCCTCTCTGTTGAGTTGTGCGCATGCGTGTTTAGTGAATGGGCGAAAGGAGGAGTCAAGTTTAGAACTCCTCCAGGAAATTCTACCGTTAAAATGCTGCATTTTTAAAAGTAGAACTAGATAATTTTAAGTTAAGGATGTAAAATAATCGAGCAGTGAGAACCTTCAGAAGGCAAAATTGTGTTTTGTTTTCTTACGGTCATATCGATCAACATATTGCGTGTATTGTTTTAAGTTTATTTTTCATTTTGTTGTATATAAACATTTAAGTTGTACATACCTAAGATATTTTGATTTATTTCATCATTTGCAACGTTTTACAATAATGTGCACTTGAGTGTCAACCACACAATTAAAGGCGGTCAAATTTTGATACATACAAATTTCACATTGTAGCATATAAGAAGTGAATCTATGTCGCAAAATGTACTAAAGCAAGAAAACAATAATCCTAACAGGAATTTTTGAATATTTTAGATGTGCATATTTTAACAGTTGAGTCTCGTACCACGTTCAGTTTGGGTAATGCAACGTGTGTACTCAACCACAAGTGCCTTATATACTATTAAAGAACTTTGGTCTCTGGGTATAATTAGAGTGAAGTCTTGTCTTCCCATAACGCACCGCGATTTTGATGTTTTGTTCAAAGGAGGAAATACGTTCGACAGTATTGGAGAACTTATGGGTCTTCCCAATGCTTCTTTATTTGAAATATTCAGGTATTACCATTTTTGAGCGAAAGATAGAGTTTATTTGTTTTTTCTTCTTAAATGGCAAAAGTACTAATGGTGCGAGTAAATGGCGGTTACAAAGTTTTTTCTATGTAATTTATACATTCCATTGTTAGTCTTATTATAGTCGGCTGCAATAACTGCATCAATTTCCTTTACATACTTTGTAAAATAAATTAAAAAGTGAGTTAAAAAATGTTAACTTGCCCGAACTCGCTCCTTTAATATTTCATTTAATTGTGTTTCTTTATAAGAGCACTAATAAATGATTGCAACTTGTTTTCGATCAACTTAGAAAATTGATGCGCACACTGCAGGCTCAGATGTGCGTAGAAATCTGGAAAGAATTTGAAGGATTTTTGCAACGTAGTTTTGAACAAAAAAAGAGAGAGCATAATTCTGAGATCAACTCCCAAAACATTGCTTATTAATAATAGTTCATAACCAAAAAAAAAAAAAAGACGTGATTGTATATTTATTTAAAAAAATTTTAAACAGAATCTGAGCCAGTTTTGTATTTATAATTATTAAGGATTGTCATTGTAAGTTATTGTAAGACTGTCTTTGGATTCATTATTTCATGGCAGTTTTAATAAGTTAATGTTTTGGGAATTGTGTTTCATTCTCATGATTTAGTAGGTTAACAAAACGTAATGGTGATAGTGCTTTTAACATTTTAATTAAAATCACATGGAGATTATAAACAAAACTGTATGATTTAAAAAAATACCAGTGAAAAATATAATAAAAGAAAATCCATTTATGGCGAAACTGAAATTTATGTGCTTCATGTTTTAACTCTCTTGTGTACAATCAATAGTAAACAATAGTTACACGTTATCACAGCCCTTATTCCTACATGTAGACCTCAATTTAAAAGAAACAATTTACATGCATTAATATACTAGTAATATAAAATTTTATTAAAGTTTGATAGAAAGATAATTAACAAAAACATGCAAAATAAGTGTTTTTTTTTTAATTTTTTAGTTTTTTGAAATTTTTTATTTCGAATACATAACAGATTACATACAAAATACTAAGTTCATAGAACAAAGTTCTTCATTACAATTGAAATTCCAGGACAAGAAATAGAACAATGCAATAGACACCTGGAATGGAGGACCCGGCACTAAAGATTCGCCATTTTTACAATCCCGTAATACACTGCGCCACTGACTTGTGTCTAACGAGCATGGAGAGCCGTTGCAGGCAAGTTCTCGACGACTTTCTAAGACTACCCTTCTAAACGGGGGTTTCCATAAGGTGACACCCTTCTTTCTGACACCCTTATGAATTCGGAAACCTTAACGAAATAAACCACATAAACCGTGTGGTTTATTCCGTTAAGGTTTCCGAATTCATAAGGGTGTCAGAAAGAAGGGTGTCACCTTATGGAAACACCCCCTATAACACGTGTTATAAAGCTCGTTGGGAACTAGTGAAAGCCACAGAGTATTATAGGAAACGTGAAAAAGGCGAATTAAAGCCCCCCAAATCATCTGGGAGTGGGAAGTCAAATATTACAGTGTTTCTGTCAAATGACTTTTTAGGAAGTGTTAAGTGGTCAAAGGCATAGTTAAAGTTGTCCAGTCGTTGTGTCTGACGCATGCGTAAGACACTAAGTTTGACAGACGGTGATTTATGCATGCGTGAGAGCTACCGGACTGTGGGTGGATCTTAACCCAACATTAATGAAGCTTTAATCATTATTATAGTCCAACAGAATTATAATCGGGTTGCTATGGTTTAAAGCCGGGTGAATCTCCCCACGAAACTTCTGAAATAAACATATAGCTCACTTTTTACATTCACAGTCCTTTCCCTCCCACCTTCCCTGATGAAACACTTTGAACAAGGTTGCCGAATTTTGACAGAGGTATGGGCATATAACGTGTTTTGGATTGGCTTAATATTTAGATAGATAGGGCACTGTTTGCTACTAGATCATGCCAATCGATATCAAATTAGGAATGGAGCTCTTGTGTATCCGTATCCCCGACTCCAATGATTACAAACTTAAAAACGATATCAAGCCGCACAAAACAATAAATCATCACGAACTCATGACCTGCAGGTACAATATGTAATCATATTTTCTTGAAGAACGAAAAATCACATTATTGATACCTTTAATACTTTTACGAAATCGGTCAGATGATGCATATGCATTACTCTCTGCTCTGAATCATGAGAAGAGTGACAAATCAAATTTCCAAAAGACTGAAATTCGATAAATTCACACTAAAAGAGTAGAATTCGTAAAATGCACTCCAAGAGAGAGTGAATATGCATTATGCAACTTAAACGAAGGAGCAAAAATCACTTCAAAACAGCTAAATTTCGCGCGGTAAAGATTGCCGACAGTGACCACTTTTTAAACGGAAAACAACTTGAAAATTGCCACAAACGAGGCGACAACATCATCATCAAAACATCGAAAGGTTGCATTCAGAAAGTGTAACATATTAGTGCCAAGTGTTACAAATATTTGCTTGTAAGGACAAAGGTATTTTTCGATAAATATTTACGTGGGTGGTATATATCTCTTATCTGATGTTACCATAATTAACATGACATCATAATTGACTTATATTGTTTATGCATGTTTCCCATTCACTTCTAATTCGTAACATCGATAGGTATTACCCGTTTCGATTTTGTTGAGAACTTTGGCCCCTCTTCGCCAATTAAATTAAATTACCTAATCCACCTGTGTCAATATTAAATACTGAATCATGAGGGGACTCACCGTTCATTGTGTTTAGGGTGCATGGTAGGTAGATCGGGTAAAATCCTTTTCTTTACTCTCTCAATCCGTTTTCAATTTTGTTCTCATCCCCGGTTGAAAAAACCAAACCCACAAAACAAGCAAGCACCTGACAAACAAAAACAAACATAACTCACAAAGACAAAGAAAAACAAAGCAACAAAACAAAGCACAGGAAAGCATGCAAAAGCAGAGCAAAGCAAAGCAAACAAGCAAAAAACGCAAAGTCAAAACAAAACAAACTAAGCAAGTAAAGCAAAACAAAGCAAAAAAAAAAAAAAAAAAGCAAAAACAAAAAAGCAAAGCAAAAAACAAGTCAAAACAAAAAGGCAAAGCACAATCAAGCAAAACAAAAAGGCAAAGCCCAAACAACGCTCAAGCAACACAAAAAGGCAAAGCAAAGCAAAACAAATAAAAACAAAGTAAAACAAGACGAGAGCAAAGCAGAGAACAAAAACAAAAGAAGAGTAAAACAAAACAAAGACAAAGGGACAAAAAACCACAAGCAAAAGACAGAGTACGTGTTAGTAAAACAAAACAAAAAGGCAAAGCAAAGCACAAAACAAAGCCAAACAAAACAAAAAAGGCAAAGCAAAGCAAAGCAATCAAACAAAGAAGTAAAAACAAATCAAAGCACGTCCTAACCAACAAAACAAAAAGGCCAAGCCAAAACAAATCCAACCAAACAAAGCAAAACAAAACAAAAAAGGCAAAGGCAAAGCAAAACAATCAAAAAACCAAGTAAACAAATCAAAGCAAAGCAGAACAAACAAAACAAAAAAGGCAAAGCAAGCAAAACAAAACAATAAGCAAAACATTATACAAACAAAACAACGCAAGCAAAGGAAAGCAAAGTTATGCAAAGCAAAACAAAACAAAGTAAAAATCAAAAAAGCAAAGCAATCAAAATAACAAACAAAGCAAAACAATAAGTAAAACAAAACAAAAAGGCTAAGCAAAGCAAAACAGAGCAAAGCAAAACAAAAAGGCAAAGCAAAGCAAAAAGAAACCAAAGTTATGCAAAGCAAAGTAAAGCAAAACAAAGTAAAAAAAAAAAAAAAAAAAAAAAAACAGAACTAGCAGCATATACCTCTCTCTTGGGAATATAATGGTGCATCCCCAACTATTTCACATGAAGAACAGTACAATAGAGGCTTTGTTGGCTGGCTGCAAAGTGATAAATGCACCTGTGTAGTTCTGTATTTTTCTGAACAAAACACTACAATGAAATCTTTGTGTTCGCTATGATGGTATTGTGTTTTGTTATGAGTCATAATTCAATACCAAAGCACTGCAACAAAAGAGGCAACGTATAGTGCGCAAATTGCAGTCCCGCACACCGTATAATAATCGGGATAAAAAAATAAAAAGTCAATAATATCTGGTAATTAATCATATAACATTTTCTTGATCGTAATTGTGTTTCAATCTCATTTAAAAGGAATAACTTGAGTATCCTAACCTGTCACGATGAAAGAGTTTTGAAAAGAAAGTTTAGTATTGAACGAGCATTTCGACGACTGTTTTTTTTAAATATGGTTTCAAAAGATATCCTCGAAAAAAATTCTATTGATTCTGATGGGTGTTTCTTGTTATGATCAAAAGTTTGTTTTGACCCCTCATCACTCTGTCGTAATTTGTCGTCCTTCCTTACCATCGTCTCTACCGATTTTTTTGCGCCTACTTAAACACTCCTTTCTGGTGCCAAATGATTTAAGGTGGGAGACCCGATATGTGGTCCGAGTATCATATTTTCTCTCTCGCGGTGGAAGTATATTCCCCCAAAAACTCTAATTAAAATTTGAGCTCGGTGCAGCCTATTGTGGGATAGAAGGAGCAAAAAACGTTTATAAAACGCAAGATTCAAAACGATTTTTTTTTCTGACAAAATTGTTGGTTGCAAATGTTGTGTCTAGTTTTAAGATTTGATTGTCAATCATCTTATCTTTGACAGGATTTTGGTTAGGTGTAATTTGCATTTATAAATTTTGGTTCAAAAGTTATGACACGTTTTGTGAAGCCCTTCTGAATCGGTTTGTCCGATCAGTTGACAGCCTAACACAACGTCCAGTTGCAATGTAGGTATGCGTTGAAAACAATTAAACCAGAACAAAACTTTTTAGATTTCACAAATTGGAATTCATAAACCTTCTTCAATGCACTCTATCTCTGGGTAGGAGTGTCGAAGTGAGATAGGATAAAAAGCATAGAAGAGAAGTGGATATAGGCCGTACTTATGATTAAAATATGTTAACCAGTAACGTCATGATTAACAGAGGGGTTTATATTTTTTCATATTTTGTTTCATCCATCCTGACGTTTTCTTGACACATGAGATAACTTGGCCCAAGGACAGTAGTGTGCTAACAAATGTGGTCGACCATTTTTGGAGACGTTTTTTGTTCATAACATCAAAAGGAAACATTTCCTTGGCCTAAAAGTTCACCGTGGCAATGAGAAAGATATGAACGTTCTAGCATAGCAAAATCTCAAGTTTTGATGTAGTAAAGTGTTGTGTGGGTGTAGCCTCTGTGTGGTGTGGGGGGGTGGGGGGGGTTCAAGTTGTCGATCGGGTCACCCATCTTTAATTGTCAATTGACATTTTACGCAAAATGAAACACCCACCGGGGTTAGGTAGGTACAGGGTGATCCTAAAGTGATGGATGGGGATGGCAACCAACCCCGTATGGGAGAGAAGTACGCACAGGAAGACATTGATTGATACCAATTTGAGTATCTATGGGACTCTACTTTCAATGATACCAACACGAGTACCAACAATGCCTAGCTGCCTAGAAATTACTTCAACATGAAGGTCAATAAGGTTCGCACGTTCCAAACACAACACCTAAACATGGAAAATACTAAGGTTTATTGTCAGCTTTAAACCGTAAACCTTTCAACCTTTAGATTCTGTATCGGTTATGGCAGTATGGATGAGATGACTTCCTTTCATAAACGACTGCTTTAAGACTAGACTTGTTTGATCATCTGACTGCATTTGACATGCTGATTCGGAAATATGGTCAACTTGGAAAATTGCGCAATTGACTTTTAAGTGGAAGAAGTATAAGAATTATATCTGAGCAAGCTACTGGTCGCGGGGGGGGGGGGGAGTAACTCTTAACCGAAAGGTTCAACCGCAAGAAATGTATTAAGATGATTTTTAAAGCTTTTGGGTATTTTCTAAGAATCGACTATCCACTTACAGACTATGCGTTTGTTTTGGACTCATTTAAAATGCTTTTATGGCGAGAACGGGCAATGGATATTCATAATTTCATTTTAATATGTGGAAATAACGGTACTTTCCAAGTTCGTAGATATTACAATCATTGGGCGATTAGATAGAATGGGCTATGTTGGGGTCTTGTAAAAATATCACACATGTTTGGAAAATGACGCAATATTATCTAACAGCAAACTTTAGAACATATCACCATAATCCTATTTCTGGTATAATATGGGAAATCACCAATGTCTAAGTTGGAAAAATTTAGTAATATTTTATTTGTCCCCTTTTTGGAACTCAATTGTCGAATGAACTATTGAAAATCCCTAAAGATGCTAAAATGAGTTTGGTTGACTTGTCTAATTGTAAAAAAACATATGGGCACACAACACGTACAGTTTGGTTTGAAACAATTGCAAATTTACAACGGCTCCTCAACCTGCACGCATTGAAACTGATCAAAACAAGTCGGTCACATAAAATGAAGTTGTTATTACGAAAAGGATACGCTCTATCACAAAGTAATAAAATATACGCTTTGTGTATATTGATTTTAAAATTACCATTATCAATATTATCGTATTATCAAATGAGGGTATTGGCACACCTTAAGTGACTAAAAGGACCCATTCCCACCAACGTTGACTTGGGCAACTGTAACATAATCGCTCAAAGACCGGTCTTGTTTCATATATATTTAGGCCCCTGAAATTCTTACAACATACACAAATTTCAAACATTGCGTACCCAGAGTATCAAAATTAACTATAACATGCCAATATCATGACATCCCGAATAACATCGTCGGTTAAACACACACACTCGGTAAACGCCTGTGGTCAAGTGAAGGTCAATTAGTCCAAGTGTCCTTTCGATCGAAGAATTTAAATTGGATATATTTGTTTTGTCAAGTATGTACACTTTGAACCGTTTTGAATCTAGAACGGTCTTTAGAGTACATTTCAAGCACCAATTACCATATACTAGGTCCGGTTTTTGCTACCTAACTTCTTCCGGTTCCTCATTATAATCCTTAATAGGATCTTCAATATCGTGATGTTTTAAGTGAAGGGTCGACCTTGATAACCTTTCAACGAATCAGAATCAGAAATTAGTATGTTTCTAATCGTTGAGGATAAATGGGATTGAAATGACAAAGTGGTGAAGTGTCGGACGGCATTGATATCAGGCGCAATTGCGAGTGATTTTGACATGCAGTGTAAGCAAATTTCCCATGACGTTACGTTGTTGGATAAGTCGTTAGGATTTCTTCGTGGGTATTCAAACTGATCCCCTAATTAGGTAAACAGCTGGGTTTTAAATATTTTGGGAAAGGGCTTTGCAACTACCACTACCACTACCGCAAAAAAACTACCCTACTCAACACCACCACCACCACCACCATCAACAACGCAAAAGCATTATCAACATCCAGCAGCAGAGGCAGCAGCTCACCACTACCACACCACAACCAACAGCACAAGGTACCAGTACCAGCATCGTCACACCCTTCTAACCAGCACCACTCACACCAAACCACACACAACCCACACCCCAACACCAATACCCTGTAACACCCCACAACTCCTTAACACCCCACAACCCCCGCACCACCACCACAACCACAACAGCATTACTAGGACCACCACCAGCATCAGCACCAGTACCAACCAGCATTAGCAACACCTTCGCACCACCAACACCCCACCAAAACCCTAACAGATTTACTAGCAATACCAGCACAATCAGCTCAGCAACAAACCACAGATCTGCACCACCGTACCACCACCAGCACACTACTTCTGCTAATGCTGCTACTACTACTTCAATGCTGCTGCTGCTACTACTGCTACTACTGCTGCTACTACTGCTACTACTGCTGCTACTACTGCTACTACTGCTGCTACTACTGCTACTACTACTACTACTACTACTACTACTACTACTACTACTACTACTACTACTACTACTACTACTACTACTACTACTACTACTACTACTACTACTACTACTACTACTACTATTACTACTACTGCTTTCTTCTCAACTACAAGACGAAGTTTATATGTCATTATGAAAAGATATGTGCGATTTTGATGTTCTTAAATAAATGTTGCTGCCCATTTGTAATGTCCTCTTCCACAAGAGTCAGTTAAATGGAAGTAGCTAAGATTGGCATTTGTCGACTTTAATATTTACAAATCACACTGAGGAAATTAGTATCTTCTGTAAAATAAAATCTTGTAAGGCGTTGTTTTTTTTTTTTTTTTTTTTACCACAACAGCATTACTAGGACCACCAGCACTAGCACCACCCTCGCACCACCACCAAAACCATAACAGTATTACTAGCACCAGCACAATCAGCATCAGCAGCAAAACCACAAGAGCTTCACCAGCCGTACCACCACCAGCACCACTACTCAGTTCCACTACTACTACTGCTACTACTGCTGCTACTACTGCTGCTACTACTACTTCAATGCTGCTGCTGCTACTACTACTGCTACTACTACTACTACTACTACTACTACTGCTACTACTGCTACTACTACTACTACTACTACTACTACTACTACTACTACTACTACTACTACTACTACTACTACTACTACTACTACTACTACTATTACTACTGCTGCTTTCTTCTCAACTACAAGACGAAGTTTATATGTCATTATGAAAAGATATGTGCGATTTTGATGTTCTTAAATAAATGTTGCTGCCATTGTAATGTCCTCTTTCCACAAGAGTCAGTTAAATGGAAGTAGCTAAGATTGGCATTTGTCGACTTTAATATTTACAAATCACACTGAGGAAATTATTATCTTCCTGTAAAATAAAATCTTGTAAGGCGTTGCCACTGCATGAATTAAGTGCTACTCAACTTACTTCTAGCATAATATCTTCTGACAAGCGCATGTGCTGGTTATAACTATTAAGGAATTTTCATCACATAGTAAGACTAAGTAGATCCACTATTAATTTAAAAACCTGATCGTACCTTAATTAGAAGAGGACGTTTATATAATACTTTATGCAATTAGCAGAAGAAGCTCAGCCGCCAAAATTATGTCCTGAAAACTATGAAAGGTCTCATTGAAGAAAAATGTTAAATATCTGCCCACAGTTTTCCAAACGGAAATTAAAAATAAAAGAATCGCAAGTTACTTATGAGGTCAATCTGGCGTAGAACCAAAGAACTGTAACGTGAGGGTGCCAAATACAAAATCTATCGGAATAATTCCATATATCCGAACATTTTGACACCCAATTCTAAATTAGAAACCTTAATAGATCCAGTGGATTTCTAAATATTGCATATTCTTGAACTAATCCCCTCACTCAGATCAGAAGCCGGGCACTTTCGTAACACATTCGGAACTTGTTTCGATATTTTTTTTTATTTGAGTTGTGGATATACCAATATCGTTATTTGCTGTGCTAATTTGCATTGGCCTGACCGGGGACGCATTCCGTACCCACGTTAGTGTGTGCGCAGTAGCGAGGTTGTAATCGTTATTTATGTAAACAAAATAATAAAATTAAAAAAAAAAAAAAAAAAAAAAAAAAAAAAAAAAAAAAAATAATCTATTAAAAAAAAAAATCTTGTAAGATTTTACTCCAATTTCCTAAGTGTATCAGCTTTATAATAAATGTCCTTGGTACACACCGAAAATTTTGAAACACTGAAGAATAAAATATTTTCAATACGTCTACTTTAGTTGTTTGCAGTGCTATGCTTGTTTTAGATTGATACCAATACATGAAAAGACTTGTATGGGGGGAATGACCCACGAGATAACCGAACTACGGGTGGGTGGATGAACAAAGGTCGAACTTGAAAATGAAGTGCAAACAAAAATAACAAATATGAAGCTTGCAAACAAAATAACGTGATGTATGGCAGAACTACCCGCGCTGTATAAGCTGTATACTCGGGCACAGTTTTGGTGAACGTGTGAGACCAGTAAAATTTCTATAATATTTAACAGAATTCTTACTATCATGTTGAATGTAAGTTTTTGTATATGAGTAATTTAATGAAGAGTTTCCATGTGATGTGAAGTATAGGCAAGAAGTAACGGCTTATTTTCGTTATTTTGTGCTTTTTAAGAAACTTACCTTTTCTCAGAAATGCACCTCCATTTCTGCAAAATTGGAGTTTTTTTTCTTTCTGTTTGGGGATATTTTCAAGACTGAAAATGGTATAAAAACAAAGGAAGGGATTGCTTTCTTTATCACAAATTAAGAAATTTTGTAAAGTTACTGCGCGAATTAAAGCAATAGCAAAATGAATCTGCTATACTGCGAAATGTAATGCATATCTAAAGTCCTAATTAACATAACTTTGGCCATACGAATAAGTGAGCTTAACGTGATCAGATGAAATCTGAAATCAATAAAAGTCGCACAATATTTAGTGTGTATCTCTCACTCTCCCACCTCTTTCTCCCTTAAAGATGAAATGGGTGTGCCTCGTTCCACTGTAATATAAGCATTGAAGGTCACTCAATAATACCGGCTTTTAAGTGCATTTAATCATAAACCGTGGACGTGAGTTGAAGCCAAATCAGGGATTTCTCGAGTTTCTTGCCGATTAATGCAGGTCAAACTTAGTAAATATACAAGCAGTTGGAATTAATCGTTAAGTAACAATTTTCGTCTTCATGTTATAATGACAGGGCATCGTTTCAAAGAATAAAATAAGATAGAGCCACGCCTTTTGCTTTGTTGTCGTATTTCCCACCTGTTTTTGCGATAGAAAAAAAATCGATCGATGAAGTATATTAATGGCGTTACTTGATGCTCAAGTTCAAAATGAGATTAAGTGCTTAAAGGGGAAATCAGCACTTTATCGTATCAGAGTAATTCTGGCACTGATTTTTATTCTAGAATTAGTTTTTCTATGATGTATTATGATTGACGCGCTCTCGCACACACAGAGTGCGTTAAATTGTTATTCGTAAAATTTTAATTTACTTACATGTTGAATCAATAATACCTCATTTCAAATGTCACAGACCCTGGTTCTCTATTTTCAAATTTTGTTATTGATAAATCTAAATTTTCCCAAAGTGGTTAAGATCACCACCACCACACACTTTTTTCATTTTGTTCTTCGAAAGTTGGATCAGGGTGATTAAAGTCATCAACACCACGACCACCACCACTTGCACCACCACCACCACCACCACCACCACCACTAGCACCACCACCACCACTAGCACCACCACCACCACGCGATTGCTGGTGTTGGTGATTTTGGTGTTGGTGCTAGTGCTGGTGGTGGTGCTGTGGTGGTGCTGTTGGTGCTGGGGCTTGTTTTGGTGCTGGGCGGGGGTGCTGCTTGTGGTGGTGTTGGTGCTGCTGCTGATATTGCAGGTGCTACAGGTGCAAGGTGCTACAGCTGCATGGTGCTGGTGGTAGAGGTGAATCTCGGTGGTGCTTGAGATGGTGGTGCAGATTGAAGGTGATGACAGTGGTGGTAATGGTGGTGGTGGTGGTGGTGGTGGTAATGGTGGTGCTGGCGGTGTTGGTGCTATTGCTGCTGGTGCTCGTGGTGGTGCTTGTGGTGGTGCTGTAGTGGTGCTGCTGCTAGTGTTGCTGATGCATGTGGTGGTGCTGGTGGTGGTTGTGGTGGTGCTATTGGAGCTGCTGCTTATACTGCTGCTACAGGTGTATGATGCTACAGCTGCATGGTGCTGGTGATAGTTGTAATGATTCTCGGTGGTGCTTGTGCTGGTGGTGCAGGCTGAAAGTGATGGCAGTAGTACCACCACACCACCACCACCACCACCACCACCACCACACCACCACCACCACCACAACAACAACAACAGCAACAACAACACCACCACCACCACCACCGACAGCACCATGCCCCTTCCAGAGAGCACAGCCACCTCTACCCCACCATCAAAACCATCGCAACCAAAAACCACCAGCAACACCGAGAATGACCATACACCACCATCAGCACCAGTTTCAGCATCAGCACCACCGCACCAGCATGCGCCCCCGCCCATACCACCACATCACCATTACAAAACTACCTGGCGAGAACATCGCAACGTACGTGGCTAGCAGAGTACGAAGCATTGCTTCATAGCTATGATTGCGAACGACATCTGTCATCAGGGCGTTGTCGATTTCATCCATAACCGACTATTTTATTGTCATTCCAACGAGCGATTTTATCATCTTTACTACTAAATAAAATGAGCAAGATACTTTTAAAGTGACACACGTGGCTGCGCTTTAGTAATATCCAGAGAAGATGAGTTAGCCGACCCCATTGAATGATTATGTTATACATAGTTAACCTAGTTGACATGACGGGTTCAGCTCGGGGCGTTTAGTGAACAGAAGAATATAAATGCATGGTTTCACTTCTTCTCGTCAAATAAAATGATATCTTTATACGCCATTATTATCTATATAATCACCATCACCGTTATAATTAAAGTATATAGGGTGGTATTTCAGTATTGTTATTAATATTATTTATTAGTACAAAAACTGGATTATATTTTAGGCAAGACTTCTATCATCGTCGTCGTCGTTCATCGTCCATCATCCATCGTCCATCCATCATTCATCATCGTCATCATCCTAAATCATCATATATCGTCGTCGTCGTCAAGGTCATCATCATCGTCGTAGATGTCATCATCATCGTTGTCGATGTCATCATCATGTCGTCGTCGATGTATTAGATCGTCATAATCAACATATCACTATAATCAAGGGATATTGAATATCTTGCCCGTGAATCTCTAACATTATTAGAGCCTAATACCAAACGTTCATTAACATTATAGCTTATACTGTAACCGCATGTAATGTGTGCAATCTCTTCAAAACAGTTCTATTTTACACGAGTATGCAGTACCTTGAACATTCATATTAGTGTACGTACCATGTATGTGCTGAACGTACAAACCACGTTGAATTATGTGTCATCGCATAATGTGAAGTAGGAAGGCGAAGTTCACGATTGGTTTGCTTTCATCGCCAGCTCTCGACACAATTTGCACGTTCGTCAACCACTGCTAATAATAGCACGGTCGCTAGATGATAGCGTGACTGGGGGTTGCCAGTAGAACTGGCCAATCAGAAGAGGCGTCTTATAGAGCTCAGGTCAATATCCAGCGATGTTTAGGTACCCCCCGATATGCTTGCCGTCACGCACAGCGTAGTAGCTCCTGGGAGTCCCCGTAATAACGAGGCCTTTTTGGTCAGTTACATGAGTGTTACGAGGAAAAGCAGCGAAATATCATTGAAAGAAAGTATAAGATCATGATTTGTATTATAACCTTCTGGTCAATATTACGAATTGGGCTAATTTTGACAAGAACGTAGCTCCGGTGCGCCAAACAGGCCCTACTTATGAGATCAGAAAGTATATTCGAACTATCTTTGCCAATATGTATGGTTTTGTGGTTTATTTTCGGGTATCCTTGGCATTAAACTGTATTTTTAATTTAACGGATGAAAACTTCTAATCAAACTGTACCAGTGCAGTAAATATAAATATTAAGACGATGATGAAAAAGAGATAATTAGAGGAAGAGGAGGAAAACAACGGAAGAAGAAGAAACAGAAGGTTAAGAAGAGGAAAATGCGGAGGAGGAAGACGAGAGGCAAAATCCAGGGGTAGAATGAAGGAGGAGGAAGGGGGAGAAAGGGAGAAGAAGAATAAAAGAAAGGAAAAATATATAATTTTCTTGTCATGTTGGAATAAATGTACCTCCATATACGGGGAAGTTTACCATATTTTCTCTGCCATTCATAACTTCGCTACAAAGTGCATTCTAATAAAACGAATACAATAATCCAACCTAACCAACAAAAGAAAATCAACCATTAAATAAAAGGAACAAATCAATCAATTCAATAAAGGGAACAAGCAAAGCAAGATCAGATAAACGGAAGGTAAAAACACTTGCCCAACAACAATGAAAAACTTGCTCAAATCAATCCCAGCCTTAATTGCATAACAATGCTAATTGAATGAGATTAATCGTTACCTTTACAGATTGAGATTTACGGCTGCTTGAGTATCAAATGAAAAAAAACCTAAGGAAAATCAAGATGAAATGTAAGTAGTTAGTAAGGCTGAGGAATAACACTATTAAGAGGAAACAATTAGCTTCCGTTCATATTGAAACTTTCCGGGATTCGACCCAAATTAAGGCAAATTTAAGTAGGTCGGGTGAACTGGATGTATCATGAAAATGCGACATAGATATGCATGGATTGTACATTATATATTAAGCTACCTTTAGAATATATAATTTTGACCCGTAAAAATAGATTAGCTTATTTCTCAAATGCACTATTTGAAAGTGAATATTGTACCTGGGTATTGATGGCGAGAAGAAAAAGCATTGTTTGTAAATTTCTCTTTGCAAAACGGCGATCATAACAGCGTTTCGCTAGTGTGCAGAAATATTTACAAATTGAGTTAAAATATTAAGTATGTTTACAATATGAATTTGAAAAAAATAATTATAACAGGATGCGGATTTCATGTGAATTAGGTTCAACAACAACTATACAGCTACAAATATATCTTTAATTTTTGTTATGATGGTTATCAAGTTTACCATTTCTCGTCTTGATAAAAATGTTAAAATCCATATTAGGTGTTGATTGTAAAAAGCTTTATAATTGACATTAATTTGTTGAAACAGGAGTGAATTCAAATGTCTAAATGGCCAAGTAAAAAAGATCGGATATAATAGCTATAAAACTCTCATATTCTTTTAAAAGAAATAAGGCACATGACACCGTTAGCTTTCTTTTTAATGAACCTCAAACGCCCTCAAAGTGATAGAATGTAGTGATCAAATCACGTCGGAAATTTTTATAATTAATACGGGATCGATGAATCTAATTGCCTATTTTTACATGTAATGTCGATTTTTTTTTGGGTCAATCGTTTCTGCAAGTTCTTGTCTTTTGGACTTAAAACGAAGTTGGTGAAAATTTTACTGCATTCGGCATGTACTTAAGCCTAAACAGACAAATGGTGGGTTTGTGAGTTCACCAGAAACCACCCATTACTGCTTTAACCTGTTCTTCTTAACATTCAAGTAAACACATTCTTTTTTAAAAAAACAGTACCGATCCGACCGTTAAAAACCCACTACGGTCATTGTCTTCAGCATGAAAACACGCAACACCCTTCAATTTTGGTAATTTGGTCAATTTTGGTGTTGTTTTTACACTATTGTAGAAAAAGGAACTCTTTGTGGAAAAGTTGAGGACAATATTTTTTTTAAATTGGGAAAAGACACTGTTTTTGAAATCTAGTGTTGCACCTTGGAAGTCTTCACAGTTTCAACGATTAGGAGAACTAATTATCCGTATCTTTTCTTATAATAGCTATCCAGTCATCTTTTCTTATAATAAGCTAAATGATTCAGGATTTGATTAATTAAGTCCACCGAGTGTCTTTACCTTTTTCTCGCTTCGCACTTCCTCCTTTCGTTTTTGATTCTTATAGTCGTACCTATCGTGCCCTGGGGGATAGTGAAATATCTCCCTAACTTGGAATACTTCCAAAAGGACACAGCATACTCTACCGCAAATCAGTAATAAACACTCACGGTCAAAAATATACTTCAAGTTGTGTGTACCTATTCATACTGATATGGCGACCCTGGTGGGACCTCCCGGACAGGGTAGTAACCATTTTGGAAAAAATGCATACATGATCCGAACAACGAGTACATGTACCGTTACCACGCCGATTAGCACTGCACTGGTTATAATTATTTATAATTACCATTATATGGCCCCGCATATTCATCTATCGGGGCAATCGTGGGTTTAATTAATGGCAACACGGTTATGCCTAACATGTTGCTTCCAATATACAAAATAAAGACTTCCCAATTTGTTACAAAAGTAGCTAAATATGCATGTCCAGTACTATTAAACGGGCCGCCATGATCAGTCAAAAAAGGTCTATACGCATATTTGTGATTCTGTTCATTACAGATTTAAAATAAATAATATTCTCTAGCATACTACCGTCATTAAGATTATTGTACGTCCAATTAAAAGACACTATCATCAGTGATATACCCAAAAGATCATTTGTGCGAAAAGCTTAAAAATGAAAGGATAATTCTGTATAACTTTGTAGTTATTTTTTTCAACTGAAGAATTGACAGAAACGGAAAAAAGACCAGTTGTTCAAAGATTTCAATTACGTGAGTATAGTATCCGTACGGACAGCAATGACTAAAACGTCCGATTTGGTCCTCTAGTTGCTTTTGGTCTTAACCTTTTGTATGGTACTAGTGGGGAGCCCGCGCTGCCGCGGGCCCCCGCTAGATGAGTATACCCCTAGACAGTATACTGGAATGTTTTTCAGAAGGGACTGTATTCGACCTATTATCACCCCGAGCACTTTAAGTCATCAAACCATGGCCAAGTTACCCAATTATGACCCCTGGATTACCTTTGACCCCGAATGACCCATCAAACGTGCCTACACTCGGACGGCAAAGCTCTACCACCATTCCAAATTGGGCAGTTACCTGATAATGAACCCGCTGGAGGACCTTGCCCCCAAAAGACCCCATCGAAAACATGACCACTAACTCGTATGGTGAAACCTACCACCATATCAAAACTCGTATCCATATGTCAAAGCACGGCAAAGTTACCCAATTGACCCCGGATGACCTTTGCCCCCCAAATGACCCCTCACAAAATGTGACCACTAAACTATTACTACGGGGAAACTCTACCACCATACCAAAACTCATATCCATACATAAAGCACGTCCAGTTTACCCAATAATGACCCCTGGATGACCTTTGACCCCCAAATGACCCCTCGAAAATGTGACCCTAAACTCGTACGGCGACGGGCGCAAACTCTAACCACCGTCCCAAAAACTCAAACCTCCATAGGTCAAGCAACTCGGCCAGTTACCCAATAATGACCCCTGGATGACCTTTGACCCCCCCAAATGACCCCTCGCAAATGTGAACCACTAACTCGTCGGCAAAGCTCCTACCACCTACCCAAACTCATATCCATCCGTCAAAGCAACGGGGCCAAGTTACCCAATACTGACCCCGGATGACCTTTGAAGACCCCAATGAACCCCTCGAAAACGTGACCACTAAACTCGTACGGCGAAACTCTATAACTCTACTAACCCACCGTACCAAAACTCAACCAGGGCCATAGGTCAAAGCACGGCTCAAGTTACCCGATAATGACCCCTTGATGAACTTTGACCCCCAAATGACCCCGCGAAAACGTGGCCACAAAACTCGTAAGGCAAAACTCTACACACCATAACCAAACTCATATCCCTACATCAAAGCAACGGCGAAGTTACCCGATAATGACCCCGGATGACCTTTGACCCCCCCAAATGACCCATCGAAAACGTTGACCACTAACTCGTACGGCGAAACTCTTACCACCATATCAAACTCACATCCATAGTTCAAAGCACGGCCAATTTACCGATAATGACCCCTGGATGACCTTTGACCCCCAAATGACCCCTCGAAAACGTGACCACTAAACTCCCGTACAGCGAAACCCTACCACCAAACCAAAACTCATATCCATAATCAAAGCACGGCCTCAGGTTGACCTATAATGACCCTTAGATGACGTTTGACCACCCCAAAAATGACCCCTCGAAACGTGATCCACAACCTCGTACGTCCCGAGCCTACCACCATAATATCAAAATTTCATACCCGTATGTTAAAGGACGGCGAAACGCAGTATAGCGACAAACAAACACGAAACCCACAAAGTTGTTTTTTTTTAGTAATATAGATTGTTATGATACCTATCTTGTTGCAAACATGCAAACATCTGAATTTTGACTATTTGGTGCGATTTTCCGTTCCTTATTTAGCAAATCACTTGATAGTGCCTTTATAATACTTTATTTAGTTCATACAAACTAACCAAATCCGTAACTGATTGCTTATTTCATTCTATTAATTTTTCCTCTTCTTTCTTTCTTCTCTTTTTCTCGTTTCAGAAGAAAACAAAGTGTCAACGCCTTAGTTCTAATATAAACTGGATGTAGTTATTTGTAAAACTAGGACGTATTTGTTACTCACCAAAACCTGCATCGTGAGGCTATGTGATAGTAATACATGGAATCTTTTCAATTGCGTTGGGCAAATTCCACCAGTATCGTTAATTAATTTTTAAAGGTACTGCCCGGTCGCTAATACCCTCGTCCGCAGAACCCCAGATTTTACCTGAAGTGGGCGAATTTTTTTGGTGTCTGAAGAAAGCTTTTTCTCATTTACCCTGTGAAATATTGGAATACAAGATGTTTGGTTGGTGTGTTAGTGTGCCCCATTTTGATCGGCCAATATAATTTTTAACCGAGTCACGCTATCGCGATAATCGGGGGCCCACAAAATCACGTTTTTAGCACCACATCAAAAGGGAATTGAAATATCGGCGCGAAACTTTACTGATGTGGGTGTTTGGGTGATGGTCAGTCCAATCAAGATGAAAACCTTAGCATAATTTAAATCGGGGGCGATCCCCTTTAAAACTTGATTACATTAAAATTTCATGGATAAAAATCTAGAAATATTGTTGTTCCTAACTGGTGTTCTTGCAAATTTAATTGTAATATGTTAAACATTATACATCAAAATCTGTTCTCATTTGGGTCGATTTTCAAAATAAGCTCGACAATGCGGGCACCGTAAAGCACTGGCTGTTATTGGGTCGATGAGCTCCGTATTCGACTGCTGTGGAGCCAGAACGGGCGACAGTTGAATAGAAAGAGCCTTTCGGAATAAGTTATTCTATGCTGGAAAAATTAGGTCATAGGATGTAACAAGTTTCTTCCATCACATATCATAATTCTTTTCAAATACACTTTTCAATTGAAACATCCGAGTGAGCATTCGGCTTCATTCACTGAACAAAGTGATGCAACCGTCATGACATTGACAAGCGATTGATTGACATCATGTTTGCTTATTTGCCTGGATACGCGCTTGCAAACAGAAACTTTTCTGGTCAGGCTTGTTTTTTAAACACAGTTTAATTATCTGCCATTTATCGACCTTGTATGCCTCGATATTGGGGGACTTTTAACCTTTTCAAAACCCTGGCAGACTTCGTATATTGAGATGGCTTCGCCCCCTCCCGATCGTCATCCAAAAAAACTGACCTAAGACTAGACCTTGTTTGGCCTCATTTCGAATGCAGTTTTCATACTGATCCCAAATATGACCATTCAAATAGCTAAAAGTTCATAAGTTTTGTTTTTTTTTACGGGAAAATCATTACCTTGTGTTCCTATAGTTGTTGCCCGCATGACCCACCGGTTAAAATACACTACACTGTTGACACTCGATCCCAGAGTGAGTAGCACTTTTATCTCCTGCTCTATGCTATACTACTACCAATGTTGTCGGATTTGCGTGGTTTTGGTTGGCATATCTTTCTACCATTTGAAATTTAGATCCGATTTGCATATTTTTGATAGAGATTGGGGCCTCTTAAACTAAGCCCGCAGTTTTTATAGTGGCCTAATTCAGGACTAATATCCAAAAAATTTAGTATATTTGGTGTATATTATAGGTCCACATACTGTACCATAAGGAAGGCTACCATATCACGTTAACCACACTTGCCTTCTTATTAAATTCTTAAACTAAACCCGTAACCAATCGCTAAAAACGAGGGCCGAAAATGCAACCCAGCGGCACACCACTGCCTATTGACCCCATACTGTAAGCACTTTGTGCACCTATCATGAAATTCCAATGTTTCAAAGGTACATGGACTCCCCCCGTTTACTATTGGTATTAACGTGAAACAAGGGAGATTTTAAATGTCCAGATCATCAAGTATCATGACGTGGTATTGCATGCCGCCATGTTTTCATTTTTCCATATCTATAAGTGTGAGCTAATTAGTAGTAGTAATTGTAAGCAATTCGGAGTACGCGAAAAAAGTGCAGTTAACTCGTTCAGTTCGTTTATTTATGTAGGCCACTGGGCCCATTTCAATCACCTAATTAAATACATAATAATAACCCAATGTAGAGGGTAAATATAAATATACCATAATTATACCGACCTACTCGTTTAAAACAACAAAACAAAATTTTGAGATAAATAATTTAAAACACACCAGTAAAAGAGCTTGCTTACAGAGAGATTCAATTGCGGCCGTTTTCATTTTCATTGATACTAATATTATTACTACTAAGTTTTGAATAGTTTTGGTTCAGTAGATATTTTCTACAGAGCCAAATTGTTATGAATAGATAGAAATATTAAAGCGACACCACACAAGGATATAAAAAGGAATAGAATTAATTTCTAAGGTCTTGATAATGAGGGCAGACCAGTAAGGAAATGGTAATTGCATCCTCGATGGGTTTAGGTTACAAAAATTACAGGTTCGTTCTTCACTGGGGTGCCCAATATCTTCCTTGCTGAATAACTAGAGGAAGTGAACCATAACGGACTGAAGCACGCCTTATTACGATACTTTGACTTGTGTACAATCAAGGTATACTTCCTTGGGTCTTGGTTACTTTTAAGAGCTTATATTTTCGAAAACGGCTGCCTTGAAGCTAATCTACCCTCCAATTCTTGTAAATCAGTATCATACATCTTGTTTACAAACAATAGTTAAGATACCTTATCATTCCCGAACACTTGTTTGGCCACCCTCCTCTCCAACCCCCTTGAAAAGATAAATGTCTTGACCTTGTTGGCCCAACAATAATATTGTTTTATATTATCCCTAGAGACATTGTATTCGATAGGAACTTTTTGACTCATCTTTTTATTCATCTTCACAGATTCGAAGCCAATAAACCTTATAATTGTACATATCTCAAACTTTCAGATTTTTGTCTTGGCCAATTTCTTTCTTTCTGCCCTAGCAATTCATTTTGTACATATTTACTAACTCGTAAAACAAATTTGCAGAACTTGGTGATGACACACGCTCAATATCAAGTCCATCATGGAAGCCCCAACCTCAGCACCATAGTGGAGATCGGTAAAATTTTGGTATCAACAAATTTTGTTGTAAATAAAAATTGTAAACTGCCCCAATATTATTACACTTGTTTTTAATTCAAAGAGCCTTTTGTGCTTGTTCAGCAAGCATATTTTTATTAACGTTCCCAGGTGCCATTTCTACCACTTAACCCCAAGTATTTATACTTTCAGTAACAACTAGTGTGTAACCATTTTAAATTCCAACAGTGTTCATCTTCTTTCCATTTTGTAACCTTTTTTGAAAACAATAACATTGGTCTTTTGTACATTAACTGTAGTTTTCCATTGGTTCCGTACAAGCATGAAGTCTATCATAAGTTTGCAAACCATCGGATTTGTCTCACTAAAAATGATAAGAATCGTCAGCATATAAAAGACAGTGAATGTTATTGTTATCGAATTTGGAAACCATGAACGCACCAGTTCCTGACTTAAATTTCATTCTGGAGATCATTCAAAAATAGAATAATAACAGCGCTTGAAGAATACAACCTTGTCTGAGTCCTGACTTACATAAAAACGTTCTTGTGATACCAAAACCCATTTTGATACGAATAGCTACATTTTTAACATTGCTTTTAAATATTAATATGTTTCCTGCAAATCCCAAACCTGCGAGTTTTGCGAATAAGTGATTCTCTTGAGACAGAAATAAAAGGCACTTTTTGAAAATCCGACAAAATGCACAAATAATTTTCCCCTTTTTCTCTACTTTAAGCTTTTAGTTACATAGTATCGAGAACAAAAATATTATCCATAGGTACAGTACCTTTCTAAGCCACGCCTTGCTTACATAATAATATACGATTATTCTCAACCCACTTCACAAGACGATCAAGATGAATTTTGTGAACCGTTACTCATGGCCTTTAATAGTATTGCCCTGCAGTTAGATTGGATCTCAATATCACCTTCTTATGTTATATGGAGACATATTGTACCAAGCGAAACATTTTTTTTTTTCGGGAATATCCTTTGTATCCCTCATAGAGTTCAATGAGACTGACGAGTAAGTGGATAAATACAATCTGGAGTCATTGTAATAATGATTCGGTTTCGGCCGGCAACCGGCCAGTTAACGTCTCTGTTATTTTAAAAACAAGATCTAGACTAGACAGCATTGCTTTCTTTTTAAAGGCTTTATATTTTAATAACCGGGGTTTGTTTAATGGTATGTTGATGAGCAACCAGCCATTTTATTAATTTAAAGAGTGGGTGGGGTAATACGGGGGAGAAGACAGACGCGACACTACCCAAAGCACAATAGACTCGTGACAGCATAAATACATGCGCTCACGGGGTTATCAAATTCAAAAATCGGCTCCACTGCCAACAACTACTTAAGTCTAATGTACGATGTAGTCTGAGGGCTTCATCACTAATCAGCAGGAAAAGAATTGGATTTGACCATAACACGACAGCCAACAAGCTTAGCCCACACTTGCTTGTCCAAAATGAAGGCTCTGGAAAGGATTTGTAAGATTGCCAAATTGTCAATCATTACACTATGATGTGCCAAATATGTTTTTAATTTTCGTACCGTTTACTTTTTGAGCCTTTAAATGACTATACTCCTATGTCCCGGGTCCTTCTTTTTTATTTCTTTTTTTGTTTTGTTAATCAAGATGTTCAGGAAGGTAGCAAAGTAATTACTACTCAGTGGTTTTAATGCAAAGTATGATCCGTAATACAGATCCAAAACATAAAAATGTTAATTCTGCACCAACTTGTCTAATTATTTTACATAACAAACCTTATTCATTGATCTTCTACACTAAAGGAAAGAGGTACTAACGAAAGTTGTGAATCCAGTCAAAATCATTAATGTTTAATCTTTGCAAACACCCACGCACGATTTTAATTCATCAGAATTCTTAACCTTTGTTTTATTATTTTTCGTGGACGCACCTACACAGGCTTGAGATAACGCCGGCAAACGTACGCGTCACCACACACTCGCTCGCTAGAGCACACACATCACACGCACAAACACACCCACAACACCTCACCAAGACCACAATCAACCCACAACCACGCACCAACAAGTGCTCGCGTTTGCATAAAAGATGATAGCGAACATAATTTTCTCTTAAAAAAGGTTTATTAAGATCATAGTACGTGTGTGGTATGCTTGCGATGTACGTGTTTATGTGCGCGGATCACATTTCATCCATGTGTTTGTGTGAATTAATGTTTTAAAACCAATTCCATTGTTTGTTTAGAATTCAACTACTCAACTTGGTTTTTTTTCATTTTACAGTGTATACGTACTCTCTGCCCAGAATTAAATTAACACTTATTACAGACCACAATTAATAACAGATTAATTAACACCAGTAGAGAATGGTTTTGAGTTTGGCTGGAATTTTTCTTTCCTGACAATCTGATGTTTCAGTGAAATGGTTGTGAATACGTTTTAATGGGCAACCCAAGTGAGCACAGGCCCGGATGACGGCCTCGATAAAGTGAGGTCACAATTTCGCGGCCCAACTTGCTGCCCGTGCCATGCTTGTAAAGCTTTGCAAGAACATCTTTGAACATTTTGATGGATGGCCAACCGATAGAAACCCAGTTTATCATCGCTAACGGTAGAGAGGTCAGTACAAGGAACAAGATCTTGATTAACGCACGCCTTTCAATCACTTACTTTACTACTCGATTAATCTGCAAATTATTTTCTAAATAATTAGTTTATAACTCCCGAATTAACGCTTAAATTGGGGGTAATGCGCCACGTTTGATTCGACGCACACTGTGAGTGACAAGATCGAAAATAAAAAATTTACCCAAAGAGATTTTTTGTGCGTTTGAAAAGTAAAAAACAAATATATATTCACAAGTAGAATAATGGCTCGGGCGGCGAGAACATCCCTCCTGCCACGTCCTAGTTTAGTTCATAGGTGGTTTATTATTTTACATGGTACTATACTCTATTTTTAAATTATCAACATAATTGTTCAGAGTTGTCTCTTTTATTTCACATTGCTTAAATCAAATGATTTTAAGGCAATGCTAGACAGAAACTTTGTACAGGTCATAAAGATTTGAAGAAAACGGTAAAAAACAAACCAAACAAAGTTTGTAAAAAAGCAAACAAACCCTTTACCAAAGAATAATGAACATTTTCTGACTGAAAATAAGTGTCTGTTGCTATGGCTGGGAGCGAATTAGGGGTACCTTGTATGACATCTAATTACCGCAACTTATTAGATACGGTGCAGATGACCAGAGAGACGTCAATTACCTTTAAGCGTCATCCCAGACGTGACCAATTGACCATCTGTCAAGTTAAGATTTTATCTCTGTGCCATCCAGCTCTAACTTTAACATGATTTTACAATGCTTCATAAAATTATATTGAGTATAATACCACCCTTTAAATTATCAAATGTGTATATTTTCCCGCAATGTTGCTCTATCAGTTTTTTCACATGACTGTTCTGTGTATTGAAATACAGTACTTCACCGTACGTGGCTGTGTTTTAGACATGTCTATTAAGCATGCCTCTTCCACTAAACCAGCTCCTATGCTCACCCTATCTTATGATATCTCATTTGATCACCCTCATCTGCTTACTAGTGTGCATATGCACAAAACATTGTATTCAAGTCACACATGGGCTCCAAGTTACCTAATTACATGGGTATAAGGAACTAATTTGTGGCTCTAGAAAGTGAATCCCCTCTACAAGATGAATATTACTTTATCAAAGCACACAAGGTGGTATACCATGTAGATGCATAACACTATCATACCAACCTCGTAGGCACCCAACGTGGTAACACCTTACAGGTGAAATTACATGACTTGTCCACTTTCGTCTTAGCTGCTCGCGTGTATCGCACGAATGTGGGTTTGTGTTAGTATTTTCACGTTAAGCCTTTTGTATGATACACACTTTCGAGTTAACTGTAAATTCGTTTCAGATCAGGTGTCATAAAAAAAGATTAAAGGCTTGTAATATTCTTTTTTTCTAGTCCAATTTAAACACGTTATTCTTGTGGACGTTCGATTTCGACAACTGGCAGTTGTCTTTGTCAACCACTTATGGATGGGAGCTTGTAATTCTATATTTATTGTATCCCATTTTTCAATGCGCTTTAACTTGCATTTTCTGTCCTATATTAAGAGTAGCTTTCCTAAAATGAAATATCAGCCCATACATTTCAGAGTCGCCGCATATGTTTTGTTGCATCAACACCAGCAAACCAACCCTTTCGACCTCGACAGTTATTTAGTCTTGTACTGCCCGACTTTTGACTTTGATAAGGCTACAACTATACGAATACGAACTTCTATGAACTTCTTGGGCCTGACCGCTCAACATGCCCAGGAAAGAAACCTCCGTCTTTAACCATCAGAGTTTTAGATAATTTTGAAATCTTCTCACTATAAAATCAATCATGTTAATAACCTCGATAATTAATATCCCTGGCTTCAAACTCTGTTACCTGCGCCCGGATCTGCGACAGGTCCAAATGGTAAAGGATCATACAGGATGAACTATGATGACCACAAGTACGAGTTCCTGCGCTTAGGTCATACTGTCAAATACCTGGTCAAGCGTCAATGAATCGTTTGATGCGATTTGGGTCTTCAGATTCAGCCGTAACATGAGGGTTTCGAGAGCAGGTATACCTTCGTATTCTTGGGTCTCCCTATAGAAATGGTATAACGGTTTATTTTTTCTGTCTCGATATGTACTTTTTCATTCAGCGATTTCGGTATAAAATAGGGGCCTGCCATTTTTTGGCACTCGGGGGTCGTAAATATACTGAGGGGTCAGAGCTTTGACCAGAAAAATAGGGGATCATAAATTTGCCATTGATATGGGAGTCACAAAATCATTAAAGCATAAAAGAAGCATATTGTCCAGGATGCACTCAGTAGAGATATTCAAACAACTTTAATTCTCTCTCTCTGTCTTTTGGTATATCCATGCTTCATGTACGCATATTTTAAACTGAATTTTAACGCACACTAAATTAGTAATTGCATCGCTTACAATCTGTTCAGAGGACCCTCTTCCACGACTAGTCGCAAGGCTTCTTGAATAGGCTCTATAAATTGTATTTTTGATTTTTAAACATTTAAATCAAACAAAGCCCGTGGTTTACTTTCAGCCTTTATTTTCCTTTTCTCTTTCTAAATTCTAACTTGTTGGAAACCATCGAGTGTACACGACAATGACAATGATGAAACCAAAATTTAAAAATAATACAATTATAAATGTGACAAAAACTATATTTATTTTTTCTTTGGAATATGGTGTCGCATGTGTTACAAAAACAAGCATGCGGTGTCATCAACTACAGTTGTCGGTGGACTGATAGTGATAGCTAGATTCTCTCATGGGGGAACACTTAGTGTTCTTTACACGGGATACGTTTTTGTAACTATGTAGATACATCTCTTGTGCTGTTCAATACAGTTGTTCCGTATATGCAAGTTCTATAGCGCAATTCGCTAAAACAATTTACATTGAATTATATTAGCAAAGTTAAATTTGACTAATTCTCATTCCAGTACTGATGGGTAGGTAAATAATGTTCTTTAAAAAAAGGGGGGGGGGGGGGTGATATGCAGCTCATATATGGGGTCCATGAATAAATGGTATGATGTTATGCAAAATCGATCCCACGTTTGGGGGGGTGTTTTTGATTTTTTTGGGTAGTAAGCGGCCCTATGTCCTAGAGGAAATCTGACGATGATCGAAAAAACGGAGACGTTAATTTTCTGTTAGCCATCTGGGCAATTTTCGCCTAAACAAGGCGGGGCCTCTCCGCTATCAAATGCACTTTTCGGACTAGCAAATAGTCCATCAATGTATTGACGATAGAATTGTGGCCGAAATCGGTGTACTAAAAATCGGTCTATCGAAGTCCAGCGGGTACATTTTCAAGACCCGTTAGGGTTCATCATGGCTCAGATTTCTAATTTGGTTCAAACGATGACTGGAAAAAACAGTAAGGTCTATCTACCACTTAGGCCTATAGGAATCTGACGATGATCGAAAAACAACGGAACGTTAATTTTCTTGTTAGATCTGGGGCCATTTCCCCTACAATCAAGGCAGGGGGCCGCTCCGTCTATCAACTGCACGTTTTCGGACATAGCAATAGTCATAAAATTGTATTGGACTATAGAAATTGGCCGAGATATCGGGTAGTAAAAAAATCGTCTTTCGAAGTCCAGCGGTTCACATTTTCAAGACCCTTTAGGGTTCATGATGGCTCAGATTTCTAATTTGTGGCATAACGATGCACTGGAAAAACAGTAAGGTCTATCTACCACTTAGGCCTATAGGCTAAATCAGTACATCATCTAACCTCCTATCAAATATGACTGCGCTAAAGTCTTCTATAAATGACCACTTTCGGTCCGAATGAAGGTCATTAAGAGAGAGTATTTAACGTACGGACCGACAGGCGAAACCGGGCTTCAGAAAACCGGGTTTCATCTCACTGAGTGTTTTAACACGATAATTTTTATCTTCAATAGCGTTGGGCGATTGAAATTGACAATACATTGCTGTTTATAGCCTTAGAAAAATAAAGCGTCCCAATCACCGACTTGTTTACATGTTTGTTTCTATCTGTGACACTATGCAGATTCAAATCGTGTTGAATGACCTCTTCATCCATTTAGTTTAGAGCAGTCATTAACCTAAAGGGTAAAGTTTGGCAACGTAGCTTTTTCGAGTTTAAGCTATGGTTTTAAGTTTGCTGCCGTGGTCTTCTCATGACAAAAAATGAAAATCCTAAGAAGCAAATACTTTGGGCCGACTGTCAGTACACATGCCGCACCGAGGAATATTAGTATATTACAAATTTTCTATGCGCATGAAACTACTGTACTGAACACTGATATCATAATCTTATCACTGACGCGGTATCTGCAGCCGTGTGACACAGGAAAAAAGTAATCGCAGGGCCAATTTCGGAAACTACTAAAGTGGCACAAACAGGATGGCTTTCAGGAAGGGATAGGTGGGATATATCATTAAACTTGTCTAAACACTATGCAACACACCTGCTTGATGATAGAAAGATTCAATTAGACTCACGAGAAACATATTACTCAAAAGAATATCAATTTTAGATACCTTTTTACAGGTTTTTGTTTGTGTTGGATTCGTTCGTGCGTTACGTGGATTCCCGGCGTGGATCATGTATGCGTATTAGATACAAATTTTCCTAAATGCAAAGTTTTAGCACAACCTTTGTATGAGAAATCAATTTAAATTTGACATGATCTTTCAACACTACATTTACTTTGTAGAAGTTTTAACTCGTGTTTTTCATCTGCTCATATGTACAATGCACCGGTATCGATATTTTCTTTCATCATTGAAACGATTCTCTTTCAGAAGGAACTGTAATTTTACAGGCTGCCATAATTTGTAGATCCTGTAGGGGAAAAATGTGATTTTGTAGATAATTACAGAAAACCTGTATTTTAAAGTGGAGTGGCCTTTATATTTTAGCTAATTTTTGTTGAATAGGATTTTCTGGTAATTCACCAAAACAAATCCCTGGAAATACCTTGCAGCATAATTATTTTGTAAAATAGGCTATTCCCACGAAACTTCCGTTTTTATATAATAAGGCTTACAGTTGCGGGAGGCTGTTAAACTACAGAGTGGCTTGATTAAGTGTGTTTGAGATAAGGTGAGATCTGCTCAGTGTACTGAACACTAACAAAGTTTTCATTCACCGAAATTATTTGAACGGGATTCTTATTTTTAATTGAGTTGACATGTTTTCTTTTCGTAACTTGGTCGATATTACATAGGGAAATAACACAAAGAATGACAAAATAATGCAATGTAAAAACAGTGTTTAGAAAGTGGAGGCAAGGTGGTGTTAAGAGGGTTGGTGTTTAGCAATTAAACACTTTGTGTTTAGAAATTAAACATCTGTTGTTTAGAAATTAAACATCTGGTGTTTAGAAATCAAACATCTGTTGTTTAGAAATTAAACAGTTGGTGTTTAGATATTTGACAAGTTTAGAGATTAAACGTTTTAAAAACGTTTAGAAGCGTTTAATCTCTAAACATGTCAAATATCTAAACACCAACTGTTTAATTTCTAAACACCAAATGTTTAATTCCTAAACACCACGTGTTTAATTTCTAAACACCATGTGTTTAATTTCTAAACATTGAACACCTAAACGCCACCTTGCCTTCACTTTCTAAACACTGTTTTTACAGTTTGGCATTTTTCTTGCACAACTTCAGTTTTTAAATGATCAAAACCATATGGCATTCCGTTCAGGAAGTTTTGGGTATCGGAATTCATACCAGAACCTCTGGTCAATTTGCAACACACTTATTGATAAATGGCTTATAACTTTGCCAAGGTGTTTCGAGTCTTCGAAACTATTCATGAGTCCGTGTAACGCCACAACTCACAGACTCTAACCACCAAACCTGCTAATATCTTCCCATGACATGTACCGTATTCGTAATTAGACAGTTGCGATTTGACAACCATAAACCTTCAGAATTCCTGTTTGAACTTTAGTCGCATGGCGTCCTTTTCGATTTCATAAAGGTGATAAAGTCTAACCATTAAGTTATGGCTCATTTCTCTCAAAACTTTTTTTGATGTATCCCCCTGCTATGCCAAAGTAATCGAGGCTTATGCTCCCTGCTTGCCAACCCACCACAGACCATGGCCATTCTATGTTGCCAAAGTGAAACGAAAACAATTCTGACTTCTATATTTGAGTTGATGTCTTATCAATCATCAACTAAAACGAGTATGTGCACTATCTCAGTGCACTAATGTATAATGGTCTTGGTCTTCGCCTAGCCCAATCGAGGCTATGAGAACTGGTAATAGCCTGGGTAGAGTGTCCTCGGTTGTAACGAGGAACAAGGTTGCAACAACATCCCGTAGCCACGTGTTTGCTTTCACTCTACCGATTACAGTTATTATGAGATAAACCCTGTAATAAATACACAATTACTTTTAGTACACATTCATACACCAGGAGCCTACCAAGTCCAGAACTGAACACATCCCGCGTATCCTTTCCGCACGTACACAACCCCCAGCCGCACCCAGCCAAGGAACCAATCTGTTTTTGTTAATAAGCATGGGTAAAGGATTTTCTATTTATATTTTAACTTATGTCGGAATTACAAGGCTCCGTTTACTTTAAGGTACGCTTAAGGGAAATTAATAGAAACTCGGCGGTGAATATTTTGGCACTTAAAGCGTGTACAGGTATACTAGCTAGACCACGACGTGTCAGAAATAGTTAAGAGTCGATGTTCGTTTTTTGTGCTCAGTTTGAGTAAATGATTTAAGATACTTACTTTATGGTATCTGGTTTTAATTGTTAATTTGTTCTTATTTTCCCAAGTTGCCGGTGACACCCCAAGGACGAACCGCGACCTTGTCATCACAACCTCACACGTATTTTTCCAACGAAGCCACTCACATTTCTAGCGGACTGCATAAGTAAACGGTGTGTTGTAATATACGAGTCCGGAAGGAGTGGTAAGAGCATCGATCGAACCTATGATACTTATCTATCGCTAAGAGATAAGAGAGCGTAAGGCGTATTAAAAAACTTCCATTGGCCCGATCGCTAATAGCCTCGTCCCCAGAAGCCCCAGATTTTACCGGAAGTGGTCAACATTTTGGTATCAGAAGAAATTTAAAGCTACTATTTTTCTCATTTACTCTGTGAATTCTTAGAGCCAAAGGATGTTTGGTTTGGAAGCGAAAATGTGACCCATTTTTGTCGACCAATATTAATTGTACACAGTACTCTATGGGCTTACAAATCACGTTTTTAGCTCTTGCATCAAAACGGGTTGAAATATCGGCGCGAAACTTTAAAAAAAAAAGATGTGGGTTTTGGGTGTGATGGCCAATCTATCAAGATGAAAACTTCATAACTTAAATCTGTGCCACCCCCCTTTAAAAGCAATTGTACATGTAGACCTAGCTAGCTAGACCCACTACGTGTCAGAAATAGTTAGACTCTTCGATGTGTGATTGTAATATACGAGTCCGTTAGGAGTGTGAAGAGCATCGATCGAACCTATGATACTTATCTATCGCTAGAGATAAGAGATAGCGTATAAACTCGAAGATTTGCCGCGCACGGCGTATTTTAAGTAGGGAGGTTGCTAAGAACCATAAACGTCTAACGCGAACGCCTATTCTTACGCCTGCCTATTCAAAATCACTCTCCTGTGACAACATTTTCACCTGGGATACTATGTTTAAGGTAAGGGTCTACCACAAAATATTTTTTTTAAAATTATTAGCCCCAGAGACTTCATATTTGGATATGGTGACACTTGTGACGAAACTAGACGATTGCAAAAATAAAAAAATTCAGGTCATCTCACTGATTTGCATAATAATGGCGGCCATCTTGGATTTTTCTAGTGTTTTTATCCCGGGGTACTCCTGCCTCCAAGCAAAATGATTTATTTATTTTTTAACCAGAAATAAGCCTAAACACATGAATTTTGGGATAACATAGTCCTTTTTTTTCAAATGTGTGTCCCATTTGCATTATTTAGGCCAAAATACACGAAAAACGTGATTTTTCACTAAAATTTTGATTTTTTTGGGAAAAAATGGATGCATAAAAAAGTTGAAAAAAAAGGGCTATGTTATCCCTAAATTCATGTGTAGGGCTATTTTCATTCCAAAGTTACAGCTTCATACATGCTTCCGTTTTTGAGATATGATACCGGGATCATTTTAAATGGCCATTTTGAGAAAACGGCATTTGAAGTCTAGAAACACTGTTTTTAATTATTATGCAAATTAGGTACAGGGTTACCATTCTAAAACTGTATTTAAGATTACAATTTCAATTTCCCCAATTTTTGGTGGTATTTGCTTGGCAAAATCTGCTTTATTTTTTTGAAGTTATTAATTTTTTTACTTAATAAAACGTTAACAATAGCCGCTTGAAAAACAATAAAATACATAAGATATTAAATATTAATTTACGAGATTTGCATTGGATTCCCGCCTTTGATTGACCATAACTTTGGAACCGCTGCTCCGATTTTTGCGAAATAAAAAGCAGAAGGAAGATAATTTTTACTGGCTGCTTCTTATAGGCATAATATATAAAGACCCCCTATGGAGTCACTACAAGGTAGACCATTACCTTAACACAACTGATAGTTACTTACACCATCCTCGTGAAGCTATTTCCCTGAAGACCAAAATGGGGATAAAATTTGTGACTTTCCCAAATTTTAAATCGGACAACACGATTGGTATTATGTTGGTCTTATTTTTTACAAACTCTTAACAACCGTACTGTAGTCAAGTTGATTTTCATTGCCGTGTTGTCACCAGAAGATTAAGAGGTACATTGGGACTTAGATCTCTATTAACACTCTTTCTTGTAAATTATTAAATGCAATGCCATTTGTAAACCCTCATAATACCCCTTCCTAATCCGTAGAAGGTAATTCTATCTCTGATTATTCAGGTGCATGTTCTCAACTCAAATCACCACCGCTCATACATTAAATGACAGTGGAGAATGTCTTGTATGCTGTTTGCAGTACAGCCGCATGACCTTAGAATGTCATAATCTGATATTTATAAGATCTTTATCAGTTCAACTAACATTCGTTTTGTTAAAGCCTAATTACGGTGATCAAGGATCTTATTAATCCGCTGAAACGGTACAATTCTGACAGCAACAAAATGGGTGTCAACTTCTGGACAACTTCAGGATTGGGCGTATCAGCTCGTATTGGCCTTATATTTTGCATTATTGCTAAGAGGAGGTATAGTGCACTCTTTCTCGCGCGCGTAAGCGCGGGTCTCTGTGTGCGCGTGCGTGTGATACGTGTGTACATTTTGAATATGTATACATCGGTTAAACAGTTTTGTAACCAAATTCATTATACGAGGCACACCTCGTTTAACCCTAAATGCTTTTGGTTTCTAGCCTATCTCCAGATAGGAAGGAGGGGTAAAGGTATAGAAACTAAAGAAACCTGAGGGGCCCTGGCGGGATTCGAACCCGGGGCCTCCGGCCCACCATTCCATATGACCAGGCATGGCAAGCCACAAGGGTGGGAGTACGCTGGCACGTGCAGCGATTTCGTGCCCATATGAGTGTTGGTTGGTATGACGTCATCGCATCTTCTTGACTTAGTGCGTGCATTTTCCCACTCAGCTCCATGAGTATATTGGTGTTTGAAGGGGGTTTGCAAGGGCTATAGCGTGTTTAAATGACTTAGATTTTACTATATCGTTCCCTACTGACGTTTAATCTAACATAATCAAACATAATCTGAGGTACGAAACCTTGAGATTCATCCGGGGAAAACATATGGCTAGTCTCACAATTTGGAATTGTAATAAAGGTTGATGAATATAACCGATCGAATACAGTGACTGTCTCACATTGGTAGCTATTCGATAACAATATCGGTCAAAATGCTCTGTAGTTTTAACTCTATTACTCTCATTCTCATCTCAAATTAAATTAGGGTAAGTGTTAAAGGTGCTTGTTCCGATTTATGTGTATTGTGTTCTCTACTTGATACGAGAGCCTGGTACTTGCACATACTCCCCCTCAAGTACCGTGGGAAACAAACTTGCGGTTTTGATGGTAGAAACAATAATGCATGTTGCAAAGTCCTATTCAATACTGTGCTAATATTGGTGGTTAACCACTAAAACGGCGGTTTTTTGTTTATATCTTTGGAATGAAATGGATTTGAGGGCTCAAATTTAAGGACGACAATGAGAAAAATACGGCCTTTCACCTGATATCAAAAAACGATACTACTTCCGGGTAAATCAGGGGGTCCCAAAGACGATCGGAACACGCACCTTAAATCATGCGATTTATGGGTGTTTCCGTAAAATGACCCATCTAATCTGGCCCACCATTTCTGACACACTTATGAATCTGGGAATCCTTCACGGAAGCACCAGTAATTTATCATAAACTTGTTTATCCATGCCCACCCCATTTCCCTACCAAGCAATGTTGGGTTCGGGGTGGGAGGGGTGCACATTTCCAGGATTCAACATTGGTCACGGTGTGGAGGGGGGTCCCGGAGGGGCCTGTTGAACCGAGGCATATCAACTGCAATTAACTGTTACAATAGCACTGGCCTTCGTGTACATTTGATGCTCTTTCAATACCTTCACACGAATGAGAGCTAGTCCAGACAGCAGGGGAATTTGTAAAATACCTATCATGTCAAGTAAAATCACTGAGTGTGTAACTATCAAAAACGACAAGATACCTGCATAAATTCAACAGAAAATGTAGCTTTGCCAATATATGCACCATTACATTTTAACACTTTCGGTTTTTATTTTTTTAACATTGAAGTTGTCAAGACCTTTTATAGTTTGTATAGTTTGTGTCAAGGGTGGGCTCTACATAATATTTGTGCAGTCGAAGTCGCGTTGAAACCGCTGCTAGCACCAAAATAAGGGTTAGTCAATTTTACTTTTGTAATTTATAGTTTAAATTATTATATGCATATGTGCATATTTAAATAAAACCATGCGCCTAGGTGCGTGTTTCAACCGATTTTATCAACAAAACACTTTTAACGGTTGGCGATTTCTTTCTCTTATATAGTCTCACAAAAAATGAACTAAAATTATAGTGTCTCTAAAAATGTCGTCCGTGTGTTGTCTCCAAAAACAAGCTGCTGTACTGCCTGCATTTCATTTGTCAGTCTGCGCACCAGACTCTTGCATAAAGAATATTGGTAAGTGCACAGCATCTAAATATTCTTTATGTCAAAGGTCATACTGTGAAAATGTTTTTTCATGTTTTCCGCTTTTAATCCCCTTCTAGTAGTTAAATGGTAGTAAAATCTGTTAACCTCCCGATATCTTTCATGTTCATGTTCTTTTCTATGTCTTGTAACATATCATGTATATGATTTACCTCATCCCAGATGAATCAAGACTCGTGCTAGGGTACCACAGTTTGGACCTTTATGGACCCCTGTGCGACCTTTGACATGATTAGAGCCCGTCTCTGCAGGGGGGGATCTTGTAAGTGTTAACTTGTAGTATTTTTTTGTATTAGAATTGACGGACACTAAAAGCTCTGGGACTAGGAGCAAAGACCTGCACCTGGATTGGTAAACAGGACAAGGATTTCGTAGATGCCGGCCGGTCGTTTGACTTGCATCCATTGGGACACGTCCTTGAGCTGATAATGACCGAGTCAACCCACGACGGGTTTTTGAGGCCAATGATGCCGTTTAACACGTATTATTATATTATCATCAAATTATTATTTCATCAGAGACGAGATGAAGAAGATGATGAAGAAGAAGATGTAGAGATGATTGAGGAAGATGATGATGATGATGATAGTGGTGATGTGATGATGATGATGAGAGTGGTGGTGATGAGACATTAAATACATACATACATACAACATACATACATACATACTACATACATAAGACTACATACAGCATACATACAGACATGTATTAAATACATTTACAGGACAGACTGACAAATAGATAGACAAGAAGACAGCAAGGGTGAGTAAGACAATGAAAGAGAGAGGATCAGAATGTTGCTAAGTACGTTCACCAGATTTTTAGAGTAGGAGTAATTTTCATATATGTACACGGGGTCTCAAAAAGATGTCTATTATCATAAATTAAACATAACCGTGATGTTAGTTTTTACATATGCATAGCTTCAGGTGTTTATTTACATAATATCAATTCTGTTGTCAGCTTTTGGGCCAAAGGTGCGTTTATTCGTCATATACGGCCGCTTATTTATAGCATATCAAAGAAAATATATTGTGAAATGGTTACCAGCATGGTGAAGTACCTTTTCCCCGGGGATCAGAAAAATCACCTATGAGAGTGACAGTTACGCTTATTAGGTTTGAACCATTAACAACAACAACAACAACAGAAAAAGCAGCAGGGCAGCAGCAACAACACCAAAAACAATATTTGACAACCCCGTCATTTGATTTTTTGTGCATTAGTTTGTTTTCTATTTGTCTTTCTCCGATTTCACTGTATGCCTTGGCTATACTTTTCTTGTTTAAATTGTTCTCATAATTATTTTGATTTATAATTGTCGAGTCCTGAGAGCACCTTTTTATGTTACCTGCAGGCGTTATTTTGTTTCGTGGAGTCATTTTTCATGGACAGACGGAAAACTCAAAACTTCACACAACGAATAATCTTGGCTATTAAATTACTAGTCTACAATCATTCTTGTTTCAGAATATGGAACACTGTGTAGATTGTGTTCTCCACTCTCAATTCATTTTGCGTGAACACCGGTTACTTGTTGGGTCATTTGGAGTTAAATTCCGTGATCGTGGAGAGCATAGCATCGTTTCTCAGTCACATATGGATAGTAAATTCAATTCCCTTTCACAGTTCAAGTAGCTTTCATTCACCAAGGTATTTAGAAAAATATAATCCCTTGGTTTGGGGTATGATACATGACCCAGACCACAGATCCGTTCATGCCAATGCATGTGTAAGTACAACCCACAAAACTGTGTCTTGGTGGATGAGCCATATAATGTATCTAGTGGTTGTTTGTCTTCTATGGAGGTTAAGGAACAATTTAGCGGGGGTGCCCCCTCGTGAAAGTGTGGAAGGAATCCAGGCGGCAATGGTTTTGGGGGTATAATAATTCGCATAGGGCTGTTTTGATAATTAGAGTGTATCGGTGCGAATGGCTAAAGAGCGCATAGCTCTGTAGCCATGGCCCGTATGTTCAAGGGTATTATGGTTGAGAGAGATTACTTTTGCGGGGAAGTTTCTGGAGTTTGAGTTATGCACCAGTTTGGGGTAATTAACAGAAGCATATGAGTGAATTCATATTTTTTTTTAATTTATCATGATATTACTAGATATTTTTTTTGAACAAAGGTTTTAAGAGATGATTTTTAATGTCACTGGGACAGAATGCCATAGTAAATGCATGTAGCAGTTCACAAATACCGTTTGGAAATCCCCAATTGCCCAAATCGAGCAGATGATGTCCTACCCTCTCGTTACAGGGAACCACTGTATAGTCTACATTTTGTCGATTACGCTGTTGACAACAGAGATACAGAATGCCGTGCTTTGCCGATGTAGTTATAAACGGTCACGAGATGAATAGTTTGGTTGTCCGTGTCAGGTACAGGTCACGTGTCAGGTACAGATATCAGGTGCTCTTCGGGGGCGACCCAGAGATATATAAATCCGACGATGTTAAATTCCAAGGTCTGTACATATGACCCTCTGCCCAAGTGCTATTATTTTTTCCAAAAGACACCGTATATTATGTCTAACTAAACAGTTACAAAATTACCTTTTCCCTAAAGATTCAAAAACCGAAGTACGATGACGATAACGGTTGTTTTTTTCCAATGTAGGGATACGTACGTCATTTTACCTGAATGGGTCCCCGAAGCAAAATAATAACACAATCAATGCCCGTGACGTCATCAAATCTTGATTTTGTTCAAAAATTGCTGTTATTCCCATAAGATAAAATCCTTTTTTAGATTCAACATCTGTATAGTGTTCTTTAATAATTAATATTACAATTGTCCCGCATGAATGTGAAAAAGATGAGTCATCATAAGTCTACAAAATGAAAACAAAGTCAGCCGCTAAATACCCTTACGTGGACTGAATGAGCATACGGAATCCCCGTGTAGTTGTAGCAGGCTACAGACATTGCACGGCGGCTGCGGCGGGGGTTATGGATCCAGGAAGGGGGGGGGAGGATTCAAATACAGGGGTCAAAAATGAAAAGGCTTGGATTGCTGTAAAAGGTAACAAAGTGTTTCCTCATTGGTTATAAGATGAAAAAAGGAAGTTTGTGCTATTACAACGTATGGTTATGGATGGTATAAGACCGTAAAATAGTCCAATGTCAAAGGTCATCACTGTGAGGTCGCATTTCTTGCAAAATAAGTAGGAAGTACTAGCTTAAAACTTTACCCGCATTAATTTGGACAATGGACAATTGTATTATGGGATATTGTATTTGATTACTCGATTCTTCCAAAAAAAAAAATGGACATCTCGCAACCGAGCTATGACGTAGGATGTGCGATTTTTCCATTAGCCTTTCGGGGTCTTAACGGCGCAACCAAGCAAAGATGTCTTCTTCAAATACATCATACGTATTCTCCATTACAAAATCCCTATATTACCCTTATATTATATAAGGGTTTATATATAATAATTACAACAGTGGAAGAAGTACAAAACCTAAAAAAGTATTTGCCTAGATTGCCTCAGCCATTTCACTAATTAAAAATTACACCATGACACCAAGGTAAGGAAGCCGCGAAACAGGAATATGCTAGCCACTTGGAAGTGGTAGAAACCATCTCGCGAGAAATACGTAACATAGGAGTCAAACAACTTACGCAGATTTTATTCTTCTTCCCCCAAAAAACACTTTCTCTGACCTACAAGATCTTTCGAAAATCACTTAAGAATTCCGAGTGGAAAACATTTTTGTGTCAAGATTTCCGATATATTGCGTATTGATTCAAATAATAACCTTCTCCTTCTACATCCCGTTTTTATCATCCCTACAAAGTCCTGGCAATTTGCGTGGTCGAACTTAAACAAATAAGTTATTAAGTGTAAACAAAATGGCTACACTATATAAGACAACTCGCACGACGACGAAGCAATATGAGAGTCGTCCCGCCCTCATAAATATAGCTGCCCTCAGTAACAACACGTTCCAAGGAATTTATGAACAAGATTATAGAACTAATTTTAACCACCAAACTCTTCTTTTTCTTAGCAAGCTAAGCCACCTTTGGTATCTCCTCTCTTTTCGTACTTACAAACAAAAAACAAAACAACAACACAAACTCCCAACAAAACACGTGTCTCTTCATCATAAGCAAGTGTTCTTTCCAGGCATGCTAATCTTTTTTAACCTAGGCCAGGTTCTTCCTGTTCAAAAACAGTCTTCAGTGTTTAGCAATTTTAGGGAAAGTACCGAACCCAGCAAAGTACCGATATCGAATACAAAGTCCATCGCACTAACGGGACACCCTTGGTCGTGCTGATAAAGTGGTTCATCTATTATGTTAGCAATCTAAACATATAAATTATAGGACCCTGGCGAAGTGGGGCCGGGGATTATGGGTCACCTCAAATGTTGCAACATAGGGTTTTAGGAATTTTATTTCGGCGTGAGTGGTTAGCGGTAAAATGTCGTCGGTGATGCAATTAGCAACCAAAAGCGAATCATTTTCTTCTTTTTTTTTGCACAATAATAAAACGCTAGAAAAATGGACACAAGAAAAACGGGAATTTCTGGAAGTAAATATATAAATGATAAAACGGTTGTGCCAAACTGAATTAGTAAATTTTCCCAACCGTGCTAAAATCACATTGCTGTGTAATTCGTCTATTTTATCAAATGGTAAATTGTGTGATTGATATGAATGCAAGTACATGAATTGGAACAATGTTCAATCGCGGTTGAACCGAGGCAATCAAGCATGCAATTAACTGTTACATAGCGCGCGCTGGCCCTTCGTGTACATTTGAATGTTTTGATGCTCTTTCAATACCTTCACACGAATGAGAGCTAGTCCAACAGCAGGGGAAATTTGTAAAATACCTATCATGTCAAGTAAAATCACTGAGTGTGTAACATCAAAAACGACAAGATACCTGCATAAATTCAACAGAAAATGTAGTCTTTGCCATATATGCACCTTACTTTTTAACACTTCGGTTTTTATTTATTTTTTTTAACATTGAAGTTGTCAAACCTTTTAATAGTGTATAGTTTGTGTCAAGGGTGGGCTCTACATACTATTTGTGCCGGTCGCCAGTCGCGTTGAACCGCTGCTAGCACCAAAAATAGGGTTAGTAGTCAATTTTACTTTTGTAATTTTAATAGTTTAAATTATTAGTGATGCATATGTGCATATTTAAAAAAAACAATGAGCCTAGGTGCGTGTTTCAACTTTCAACCGATTTTATCAAACAAAAAACCTTATTAACAGGTTGGGCGGAGGATTTCTTTCCTCTTATTCATTAGTTGCTCACAAAATGAACTAAAATTATAGTGTCTCTAACCGGCGTCCGTGTTGTTGGTCTCCAAAAACAATCTGCTGTACGCCTTCATTCATTGTCATCTGAGCACCAGACTCTTGCATAAAAGATATTGGTAAGGCAAAACCGCCTCTAAATCTACTGTGTAAAGCTCAGTATCTGTGAAATATTTTTTCATGTTTCCGCTTTAAAATCCCTCTAAAAAGCTAGCCCTTACACCCTCAAACACCATATAACTCAATGAGCTGAGTGGGGAAAATGCCCTAAGTCCAAAAATATGCTATGACGTCATCGCACCAACACTAATATGGGGCACGAAACCGCTGGCCGGGCCCAGCGACTTCTCCCTTGTGGCTTGCCATGCCTGGTCATATGGAATGTGGGCCGGAGGCCCCCCTGGTTTCGAATCCGCCAGGGCCCTTCAGGTTTTCTTTAGTTCTACTCCCTTAACCCTACTTTCCTTCCTCTCTGGTATAGGCTAGAAACCAAAAGGCATTAGGGTTAATGGTATGTAAAATCGTTCCCTCCCGATATCTTAATTCATGTCATGTTCTTTTCGTAGTCTTGTACATATCATGTATAATGATACCTCCTCATACTCGATGACTTAAGACTCGTCTAGGGTACACACAGTTTTGACCTTTATTGACCCCTGTGCGACCTTTGACACTGATAGAGCCCTCTGTCTCTGCCGGGTGGATCTTGTAAGTTTTAACTTAAATTGTATATTTTTTTTTATAGGGAATTGACGGACAAAAGCTCTGGGACTAGGAGCAAAGACCTGGATTGGTAAACAGGACAAGGATTTCGTAGATGCCGGCCGTGTTCGTTTGCCTATGCTATCAATTTGACACGTCCTTGAGCTGATAATACCGAGTCAACCCACGAGGGTTTTTGAAGGCCAAATGATTCCGTTTAACAACGTATTATTAATTATTTAATTTCATAAATTATATATCCTCAGAGAAAAATGAAGATGATGAAGAAGATGATGATGATATGGATGAAGATGATGATGATAGTGTGGGGAGATGAAAGACATACATACTCATATACATACTCCATACATACATACTACATACTCCATACATCGCACTACTACATACATACATACATACATACATACATACATACATACATACATACATACATACCATACACTACATACCTACATACATACATACATACATACATACATACTACATACATACAATACATACATACATACATACATAGCATACATACATACATAACATACATACTACATACATTACATACATACTACACACATACATACATAGCAGCACATCATACACACATACATCCCACATCCATACATACATCCATACATACACACACATACTACACTACCCATAATAACTACACCACAACATACATACAATACACACCCTACAACATACATACATCACGACACTACATACAGACATAATAACAGACCATATATAATACATACCGACAGACTGACAAATAGATTAACCAGGAGCAGTCAGGGTGATAAGACAATGAAAGAGGATCAGAAATTTTGAATAATTACGTTCACCAGCTTGTTTAGAGTCGGAGTACTTTTCATATCTCTACAGTGGGGTCCTCAATAAAGATGTCCTATTATCATCAATACCATAACGTGATTTAGTTTTTAATATGCATAGCTTCAGGGGTTTTATTTACATAAATCAATTCTGTTTGTCAGCTTTTTTGGGGCAAAGTTCGTTTATTCTTCATACGGCGCTATTTATAGCATCAAGAAAATAATTATTGTGCAATGGTCTACCCGCATGGTGAAGTACCCTTTCCCCGGGGATCAGAAAAACTCACCTATAGAGTGGACACGTACGCTTATTAGGTTGTGAACATTAACAACAACACCCACGAAAAAGCACAGCAGAACAACAGACACCAAAAACAATATTGACCCACCCCGTCATTTGATTTTTGTGCTTCCGTTTTGTTTTTCTATTGTTCCTTTCCTTTCCTCCGATTTCACTGTATGCCTTGGCTATACTTTTCTTGTTAAATTGTTCTCATAATTATTTTGTATTTCTCCTTGTCGACGTCCTGAGCCACCTTTTTATGTTACCTGCAGGCGTTACTTGTTCGTGGAGTCATTTTTCATGACGACGGACCTCAAACTTCACAACAACGAATAATCTTGCTTTTTAGTCTCAGCATCTTGTTCATAATATATTGGAACGACTGTTTAGATTTTGTTCTTTCCCTCTCAATTCATTGTTGCGTGAACAGGTACTTGTTGGGTCATTTGGAGTATTCCTATTCCGCGATCGTTGATAGCATCAGAACATCATTTCTTCTCAGTCACTAGAGCGATTAAATTGCAATTCCCTTTCACAGTTCGTAGGCTTTCAGTCACCAATTGTATTAGAAAATACAATCCTTGTTTTGGGTGATACATGATACCCGATCACACAGATCATTTCATGCCCAGTGCATGTATAAGTACAGCCCACTTAACTGTGTCCTTTGGTGGATGAGCATAATTGTAACTCATAGTGAGTGGATTTGTCTTCTTGAAGGTTAATGATACAAATTTAGGGTGGTGGTGCCCCTCGTGAATTGTGGCTCAGACTCCAGGAAGGGGGTGGGGGGCGGAATTCAAATCATACAGGGGTCAAAATGAAAATGCTGTGATTGCTCTAAAAAGGTAACCAAAGTGTTCGTCTTGGTTAAGGATGAAAACGTATGGTTTCTGGAGGTAATATAGACCGAAAATCGTCCAAGGGTCAAGGTCTCACTTTTGAGGCTTCATTTCCTGCAATAAGATACGACTTACAAGCTTTAACTATCCAGCATTATTTGGACATGTGACTAATGTATTATGGGATATTGGATTTGAATTACCGATTCTTCCAACATGGACATCTCGCAAACGAGCTATGACGTAAGATTGTGCGATTTTTCCATTTTAGCTTTCGGGGGTCTATAACGGCGTGCGCCAACCCAAGCAAGATGTCTTCTTCACAATACATCATACGTATTCCTCCATAACAAATATCCCTATATTACCCTTACATTATATACGGGTTTATATATAGATATTTACAACTTGGAAGAACTGAGTCAAAACCTAAAAGTATGCCTAGATTGCCTCAGCCATTTCACTATTAAAAATTACACCCCTGGCAAGCACAAGTAAAGGAAGCCGAATCAGGAATATCTAGCCACTTGCAGTGGTAGAAACCATCTCGCGAAATCGGTAACACTCGGAGCTCAAACACTTACGTAGATTTTATTCCTTCTTCAAAACCACTTTCAAGATCTCTCGAAAATCATTTAAGAATTCCGATGTTTTAAAACATTTTTTGTCGACTTTTTGGACATCTTTATACACTTTTTAAAAAAAATCATATACCTTCTCCTTCTACATCCCGTTTCTATCATCCCTAACAAATTCCTTGGCATTTGCGTGGTCGACCTAAACAATAAGTTACGTAAACAAAATGCTAACAGCTATATCGACCTCGCACGACGACGAAAGCAATAGAGAGGCGTCCCGCCCTCTAAATAGCTGCCCTCTAACACAACTGTTCCAGGACTTATTGACAAGATTATTGAGAACTAATTTGCTAACCACCAACTCTCTTTTTCTTAGCAATGCTAATCACCCTTGTTATAATAGTGTCCACGTCTCTTTTCGTACAACACAACAACAAGCAACAACACCCCACAAAACAACGTGGTCCTTCATCAAGCACGTGTCTTTCCAGCATGCTCATCTTTTAACCTAGGCCAGGTCTTCCCTTGTTCAAACAACAGTCTTCTATGTTTAGCAATTTTAGGGAATGTACCAACCCAGCTCAGCAAAGTACAGATATCGAATACAAAGTCCATCGCCCTAACGTTACCCCCTTGGTCGTGCTGATAAGGGTTCTATCTATTATGTTTAGCAATTAAACATATAAATTATAGACCCTGGAGAAGTGGGGCCGGGGATTCGTGGTGTCACTCAAATTGTGCAACATAGGGATTTTTAGGAATTTTATTTAGGGGTGAGTGGTAGCGGTAATGTGATGCAATTAGCAACAAAGCGAATCATTTCTTTCTTTTTTTTGCAATAATAAACACGCTAGAAAAATGACACAAGAAACGGGAATTTTCGGAAGTAAATATAAATGATAACTTGTGTGCCAACTGAATTAGTAAATTTTCCCAACCGTGCTAAAATCACATTGCTTAGTGTAATTCGTCTATTTTATACAAATTGTAAATTGTCGTGATTTGATATGAATGCAGTACATGAATTGGACAATTTATCAATCGGTATGAACACTTAATCAAAATATATTTCTGCGCGCGCCCCGCCCGGTTACTACTAGTGCATGATCTGATCGGCAGTAATCGGCATCACTTCTAACACTCAAGTCTGAGATTTCGTAGCACTACACTGTTGTAGCCGATATATCTTTCATGTAGACATGCCCTAAAAATATTAACATAATACAAACACTCTAAATTAAAAGGATGCCTCAAAGGGTATTCAGGCACAAAAAATAAATAAAATAAATACAAATATTTTGTTTTGGTAATATTTAGACATATTACTAGTATTTTTTTTCATCTGTCCAAAACACTTGAAACAAAAGTAAAATCATATTGTTATCCTGGCCATAGTCATAGAAATATTCTAGAATGGATAGAGCACTGGCGCTTGATCTGAAGGTTCTGGGTTCGAGTCCCGTGTTATATAGGGAGCTGTTGAGGATATCTAAGTGGTGCCTGCTTGATGATATTATTTTGATGATTCCAAATGGCAGCAGACTGAATAAATAATGTATAGCCCAACGATTCCATTTTGCCTAAACAAAAACAAACAAGCAATTAAATCACTCACTTGATTGGCAGAGTCTGCCAGGCAGACTGGTTTCGATACGTTCGTGTGTAGGTGTTCTGGGTAACATATTTCCTATAATTCGATTCATGGGACGTTGGCGTTAGAGAGACAGTCTTCTTTGGTCGTAGGTGATTATTGTGGGCTCTATTTAGGAAAACGTTTGTGACACATACACATTTTCGAGCCTAACCATTCACATGTATAGTTTACTAGCCAGTTACCAATGCAACCGTGTAAAAATCTCCAAATTTTTGAAAAATTGGGGGCGCTCTTCAAAAAAATGTGCTAATATTGCTTTAAGTAAAAGAATCTGTACACAAACAAACAAACATTTTGAGCCATGCAACATACGCCTTCAGACAGTGGTTGTTTAAAGTACTGCAAAACATCATTTTGAGAGCAATTTATTTAAATGTGAAAAAAAATCATAATTTAGGAATACTGTCAGATTTTAGACTGCCCTAATCCAAACTATTTTAAGACTATCAAATATTGATGTTGCTTTTCTAAAGTGTTCCTAAGGATTTATTTAAAAACGATTTACCTATTACATCTAAGAAATTGTTACAGTGATCTCAAAAATTCACACTAAGCTTGATCTGTGTATGTTTCTTTAAAACCGAAATATGGTATACAATAATCAAAATAAAATACATTGAAATTTTACGTAGAAAACCTAGAAAACGAATCAACTAATATAAATCTGATATTTTTAAACTTGACAATCATTTACGGTACAAATTATCAGGTCTATTCGGAGGAGAGACATGTTTTTAATTGCAAAATGCAGAGATGTTCCAAAATGTACTTGAGGTAAAAAATCAGTCTCTAAATTTGTCGCTTTAGTTCTATATATCAAAAGATATTATTAAAGAATCATATTAGTATATTCGTGTGTTTAAAATGTGCGAAAATAACGAATAGACGAAAGCCGAGGATCAGGATTTGTGAGATTTCGGTAAAAGACAACGCAAAAGTTATAGAATTTTTTTTGTGCTCTTCTGTGACATTTCTACTTATTATTCCACTACTTCATCTACTTCAACGTTTTGAACATTTACGCACTATTAAATCTTACACCAACTCGGGGCTTTTGTGAATATATGATGCAAGGCCCTGCAATTATTAAAAAATACTTCTATATCTGTCGTTTTAATTTCTATATATACATTTGACGCCAATTTTTCAATGATGAAAGTCGAACGGCACTCATTACTGCTCCCACTCCCAGGGTTTGGTTTAAAAAGATATTCATGAAGGTAAACAAAAAAGTTATCTCGTATGTAAGCAATAAATATGGACCACGGGTATAGCGAGTGCATGAAGCATGGTGATGACGGAACAGTCGGGGAATCCGGTGTATAAATGCGATCTTTGACAACAAAAAACATATCGCATGAAGAGCAAACAATAGCGGAATAAAGGACAAGGATCGATGACGACTGCATTCGACAGGTATAAGAAATTGGTATAAAAGGGTGGGTCGCGCGGGGAAACATGTTAGGACGTGTATTAAAGATTATATATGCACGCACGTTCATGTTGATACATGCAATCTGGGTATAATTATTCATCTCGAAAATTGCATTTGGGAGGATTCCTTTTAGAATAATGAATTGGAACATGTGCTCACGAGCATCAATCTATGCAATTTATTCAATTTTTTGGGGTTGAATTTATTCATTGTTATTACATTTCAACAAAAGTGATATTTATGATATAGACCAAGTGATTCGCTCCACAGGTGGATATTTCACAAATAATGATTAAAATATGAATAAAAAGATTTGATGATGACATAATAGCACATATTTAGGTCGTTATGTATGGTATAATAAAGCTCGTAAATAATATATATAGATATACATAGATACAGATTAGTATATTAATAATTCTACTGGTACAATTGCCTAATGTAGTATTAAATGCAATAGTCGTCAGAGCAACTTACCTTAATTAGATGGGCCTCCTCGATATACCAGGGCCTAACATGTGCATGGAAGAGAGTCCGTGTTTTCATGGTTTTAGAATTGCGGCCATCTTCGCGGGTATAACAATACACGCACCTGGACAAATGGAATGAACTCCAGGTGCAAAGGGGGTTTTGTCCACAGATCCCTCTAAACATGCTAAAAGAGGGCTGCTTATCCAAAACACGGATTCGTTATTTTGTTAAAAAGAAGAACAAAGAGAAAATACATGTGGCACTGAAGGCCATCTTTATTATAGATAATCGTCAACGTTTTATTTTGTATAACACTCTTCAGTTCTTTCTTTCGTTCACTTCTTTACTAATTCTTTTGTTGATTCCTTCCGAAGTCTTTAACGACGATATCAAACCATTAAAACGGGGGTCATTATTTTTTTACGCGCGTGGGGGGGGGGGGGTGTTGCGGGGAATAGAGAAAAAATGTAATCGGGATGGGGCCATATGAAAATTCTCATCAAGGAGGGGGGACAATGAACTTTTAATGAAAAAAATATCATACATCAGGGGGATGCGATTTTTTTAACGGAAGCAAAGGGGGAATGCGAAATTTTTCGTCGAAAAAAACTGAATTCCTCCACGCCCTTGCGTAAATAATGACGGTCCGCTCCCTTATTCTACTGATTTCTGATGTTCGGTTCTTGCACCAGCTGTAAAACTACAGCGGTTCAGTTTGTTTGTTAACAGGCGAACAACAAAATCAACAATTTTAGTGTATCTTAAAAGTGCTAAAGGTGCAAGGAGAGATTTTGAGGCACTGCCATATAATGTGTCATATGTAGTTATTTCATATAGATCAGACACTCAAAAGATTTCTTACCTTGTATTTGGCTACAAAAACGTCTTAATAAAAGTCTGAATTTTTGTATTTGCTCCAATACGAAATTATATTCACATTATTATGTTTGTATGGATCCATGTGTGGGAAAATATTGGATCCAAAACATAATAATGATAAAATTGGATGATTTGCGCCCAATATTTAGGCCCTATTGGTCTCGCTAGGAGTTTTAAAATATTGGGCTCGACTGCGTCTCGCCCAATATTTTTGCAACTCATAGCTCGACCAATAAATATGGGCTCAATCAATCCAATTTTCACCAAATTATGTTGGTACCGTGACAGAAATATTTCTCAGCTTAATCCTTTCAGAGGATGGTGTTATTGATTGAAAGCTTGGCATCAGACCCAAAATCAGGGCTTTTGATTTTTTTTGAAACCTGATATGTGAATCTCTCGTTGCACATTTAAGTTTGGTTTATCCTTGGTGTCAGACTTAGATGAAAGTTCTAAATCAACATCTGATTCGCTCCATACCTTCACCGGACCTCCAGAACGATTCACTAGAATTGTTTTCTTATTCTGTTGTAATATTCGCTTATGAAAGTACATCGATAGTCGTGCATATTGCTTCCAAGGTCCGATACCAACGTTAACATATGCATTCTGTAAATAAAATAACTAAATCTCACCGCTAAGTCTCTTTTGCTTCCCTTTCCCTTTTAATAATCATGCTATCAATCCAAATAAAATCCCCTCGGATATAATCCCTTGCTCACTAAAGTCCTTGCTATTATATTTTATTTTTCAATTATCTTCGATTGAGTAGGTTTAAAAAAGAAAAAAAGTCATCATTATATTGTTCAAAACTCATATATCCATTTTTTCTTTATTAACATGTGCCAGGGACTTCTGTTTCTTTATTATTACACGTACTTTTTCTGTTCTTCGTAATGCATGTTGATGTTACGCTTCATGAATTTTGGTAATAATAATCATTTGAGTCAAGGATGATCAAAACAGAACATCAAGTGTCAGGAGCAAGAACTTTTGTGTACTTCTGTCATCAAGTGTCAGGAGCGTGAAACCTTTGGGAACTTCTGCCATCAAGCATCAGGAGCAAGAACTTTTGTGTACTTCTGTCATCAACCGTCAGGAGCAAGAACCTTTGTGAACTTCTGTCATCCAGCCACAGGAGTGTGAAACCTTTGTGAACTTCTGTCATTAAGCGTCCGGAGCAAGAACCTCTGAGAACGCGAAAGGATTTTACACATGAAGTGCAACCTACGCCGCTTTATTCTATCTATGCATTTGGACATTCATATTTTGCAGATAACCATTTCTTCTACAATGAGGGAAAGGGAAACATTTCATGTTGAAAAAAAGAACATCTTGTTTGCAATTATTTCTTATTGAACTACAAACAAAAACAATGAACAGAAAAGTATCAGTCATCGAAACTTTGAGAAAGTCCATTTTGGGAAGGGAATTGAAAAATGATAGGATGAGAATACTAAATCAAGACTAATTAATATACTGATCAATAAACAATAAATCCTTGCCTTTTTGTTTTGTTTTACTTTGTTTTATTTTGTTTTAATTTTTGAACGACAAGTCAAAGTTGAAAAATCCTCCTAACTTCATGAGGTATTCGTTATTTTTCATCAAATCAAGTCTAATCGATTTATTGATCAATATTCTAACTGATCATATCATATCATATATCAATTAGATATTTTACGCATCTCTCTCTCTCTCTGACACAAAGACCCTTTTGATCGCATCTTAACATGCATTGGCCTAAAATAATGGTTTTATGATCATTCAATTTCTAGTTGATCACTTGCTTGATAATTGCAATACCTACAATCCTTGCTTCGTCATTTTCTTGATGGTGATTGTTCAATTTGTTCTTTTGCCCCTAATCTTGTTAAAATAATTGTCAATATCCTCGTCTTGTCTTGTCTTGTTTTGTTTTGTCTTGTCCTATCTTGTCCCGTCATGTCTAGTATTCCATATTATTATTACTTGTAGTTTGTATTAGTGTAATGTAGGTAGGGCCATGCTCAAAGTCCTCCAGACTTATTATGGACTCTCCTGCATTTTCATTAATGTCTTTACTAATTTGTTTAAAAATGCCACCATTTATCTCTTTATTATTCCTGAACGAATTTTATCATTATGAATGTATTGACGGAATGAAAATGCTAATAAAAACTTATTTGAATGAAATTTGAAAGTTATATCTTGTTAGCAGTCATAATATTTGACTACTGCGTTGTGGTTTTTGTTGATGTTGGACCTGTACGCAGAGGCGTAAATCGTGGTGGGGTGGGGGGGGGGGGGGATATGTCCCCAATACTTGATGAGGGATGGGTCAATACGCTCCACCCCCCACCAATGTTGATGCCTGTTCATGTGTTGTTGACCAAAAAACCATATTTTACATTATAGTTAAAAATGATAGAATTTCCGCGCGCTGCGCGCGCATTTTGTTCTAATTACCATTACATTTGAACGTATTAGCTTTGATTCAAAAGTTTACCGTGCTTCGCGCGCACATGTGCTATAATGGATCTTTTCAGCAAAACCCGTTTTCATTTAAAATTTCATCCCCAATGTCAAAAAGAAATTTACGCCACAGGCCTGTATGCCGACTCATGATATTGTAATGATTTGAAATAAATTTCACAATTATTAAGCTATTAATTTAAACAGTTCTGGTCATATTGATGTGACGAGACTATAAAAAAAGTGAAACGCAGACACCCAGAAAAACAATGCTGTCTATATTGATGGATACGAATGGATTATTCTTGTTGTACAATGATTAAATAAATGTCATTTTAGAAAATGGTTTACAAGCATTCCATCACGTAGTTTTGTCACAAATAAAGTTTTCTGCGTTATCATCCCACTATCGACTTTAGAACTAGCATGCATTCAAGATTACTTTGATGAGATAACATAAAATATCAATATATCCGTTCTAAAATATTTGCACATATGAGCTGGGCAAGTAAGTTGCAAACAAATAGTGTTGCAAATGCAAAACTGCTAAGGCTACATAAAAATAAGGCTACGTATGAAACGGGAGAGCAGCTTTTGATTTTAATTTGGAAGACTAGAGTTTTGAATACCACCACATGTATCTTGAAGCGATCGGTTTATTTATAAAATAATTTACTGTTTGAAGGTTGAAACATTCTTAACTAAATGAAACAACATTGACGTCTCCTGAGGTGAGGAGGAAGGGGGTAGTTTTTTTTAAGATAAATAAGTACTATTTAATAGAATGCAATTAGTGTGAACATTGTATTGCATCTTAGCCTGCAAATAACAGGCAACACACACGCAAACGGTCTTATTTCTGCTCTAGAATTGTTTTAACAGCGCTAATTCCCAATTGAATTAATGAAGATATTTTAACCTCTTGTGTGTATTAGCTGAATATCGGGTTAAAAGCACAATCATTATTAGTAGAGTTATTCGACAGATGAATTCAGTCCTTTGTGGGACTACTTGCCTTCTGAACACTTAGAAAAAATATATCAAGAGGAAGAGCTTGGATGGCCTCAATTATGGTGGTATTTATATATTTAAATATGAGTAAAATGTCTTTTGAAAGTCAGAGGCAATTATGAAGTTGTTCATATTGTGGGAGTAAGAAACCAAACTATAAGACTACTGTAGTCTTGCAAATTGTCCACACAGAACTAGCTTAGAATTATAAAGCAATATATATAAAATCTTTAAAAATTAAGGCAACAATAAAAAAATAATAAAATAATAAATAAATAGATACAGGTGGAAAACCGGGACTTTTAAAACTCTTGAAACGGCACTTTGTGACAATGTGAGAGTAACTACCTACCAGCATGGCTGTAGAGGCCCATACTAACAAAGGTGTTAAACCGTTGTAGTGGGGGGGGGGCGTGGGAGACGAACTCCTTAACACTTAACTGCATAAGGGGTTTGCACTTTCCGTAGTGCATAAGGGCGGGGGGTCCTCGGGACCATGCATTATAAACCACTCCCAAAGGATTCTTTTAGAGGAAATTCCACTAAATTGTTAGAAGAATTAAAGGACATCAACAATAAAGAACTAAAATGAAATTTGGTTCAGTAAGAAAAACTAGGGGCAAAACATTGATTAATTTGGTCAAAATGGAGCGAAAAAGACGCTAATTAGTTTCTGCATTTTCTACGGCGTTGATTAACTAGACTTGTGCTGAGTGCTTTAATTGGTGATTGAATGAACTCTATTTACTATTAAGCACAATAAAATCTCATGCCATTTATATTTTTTTCGGGTTACTTGTTTAAAGGACACTGGCACATTTGAAAATAGTTCGCCCTCAAGATTTTTCAAAATCTATATTTTTGCATGGTTGTAAAGCTTTATATAAAAGCCCCAGAAATAATTAAGACCAGATCAGCTCCCTTATGGGTAAACGGAATGAGTTGTAATTTAGCGTCGCCGGCGACGCGAATTCAGCAGACGACGCAAATGGCCGTTTACACAAGAACACGCACGCATGTATGCATGTTTCTCACGCTATGTACACTGTTTGACCGATCTTATAACCTTTGTGGTTTCATATCAGTGAGTACGGTCAAAAATATTATGTAATATACACATTTGTTGATTAAAGTATGGAAAACTTAAAAATTGGCTACAAATTACCTGGATGTCTTTATCCTCATATCAATGTCCCTATATGTTTTGGGTATGTTATTGTCGTGTAAAAATATGTCTCTGTTCTCCAATGGCCTAGATATCATTTGAGAGCAAAATTGAAGAGAATTTCCTATTGTGAAAATGGTGCAGTCGCGATTTATTTACCATAGCGGTTCTAAAGTGAACCGCTATATGGTATATATAAATATTATGGCACCAATTGCCTACTATACTTTCAAAGATTTTTTGTGTTAGGGATGTACTGTTTTATGTCACTAGCTGTATGCATTATGAAAATCAGAATCCAGTAATCCTATTAAGTTTTTCATTTTTGTCCTGGGCACTTCCGTTAGTCGTGTTAGTGCCTAAGAGGGTTCCTAGGGACCCATGCTAATTAAAGCAAACGCCACATGGATTTTATTTTGTTTGTCACTGACAGCGCAACTAAAAGTTAGACAAATACAAAAAACATCAACCAAATATATTGCAGCGTTAAAAAACGCCGGCCGAAAAACAAAAAAAATGGGCCCTAGGAACCCCCCCCCGTTATGCAGTTAAGTGTTGAATAAGGCCCCTGTGAGGGTTATTCTGCTCCTGCTCTATTTAAAGAGTTGCGTCATATTCTATAAATGTTCCAGGTACTGTACGATCAGTGCATGCTTTCGTTAAAATCACAATCTACTCCGAGAAGTAGCGAAGAGTATTATCTTAGGTTTCCATGGTAACCCGTGAATGGTGTATACTGAGAACAAGAAAATAATTTCTTGGAATAGGGCAGAGACAAGCTAATGATAATCATCAACACCATCACGCTACACGTCATCGCCGTCCATTGCTAGATACTACAATTTAATGTTACATGTATTTATTGATTATGTCTTTGTTATTGGGCAAAGAATTAAAATTTTCTTTAGTTTTGATTTTTTGTAACACTAATTGTAATGACATTTATATACATCGGCTTAGGAAGATTTTCAAGGTAGCACCGGAAATATGCGAGGTGCAAGGCAACGAGGGGTTTGATTCGTTGTAAATTACGAGCGGCCCTTCGGAATTTGATACATTAAAGTACTTGCTCTCAGGTCAACTAAAATGTTGTTAAAAAATTCAGCCAAAATATATATTTTCATGCCTTTTACCTCAAATTATTGGCCGTGGTCTTTAGGATATTTGACCATCTTCATTAAAATAATCGTAGGTTTGCAGGCGCTAGGCCCTACACTATCATGGTAAATTTGCATGATAATTTGTTGGTGAAATACCATAACCAACCTTTCTTTTCCTAGTGACGTGAACTATTACGGGATCTTTTCACCATAAAATATACACTGGACAAAGGTACAATTATATTTTTAGTAAAAATGGCGAAATAGCAGCGTATAAGATATGATTTTACACTCTTTGTAAATTTACGGTTTCCGATACTGTCAGCGTGGATGCATCCTCGAAATTGCCCGTGACCTACCGTAATTTTTAAGGATTATTAAAACAGTCTAAAATCATATTCGATAATCGTTTTGTGGTATTAACACTGTGAACTAAAGGATGAGTTTGTACCGTTTGTTTTCAGGTTTTAAAAATCGCAAAAGTATCATGGAAATCTAACAAATCTTTAAAATTACACTGTGCATGAAAAAACAAGGAGGGCTTCAGTAAATGGGATAAAACTGTGTCAAGATATGATGCAAAAAAATGAAGTTTATGGACCTTGCGTTATGCCGTTTTAATTTCCTTCAACATTTATGATATTTTGTGAGTCATTTTAAAAATATATTTTTGCAATAAAAATGGAACTCTTTTATTACAATTGTAATAGTAAATTTACAATTCCTATAGTATACAGAAGCCACACGCAATGAATTTACTGCCAAATAATTTTATGACTTTTGATGTTAAATGGAATGTACTTTGTAAAATGCCGATGAACTCATTTTCCGTTTCGGTTTTAGTCTCCCTATTCAGGTGTTTATGATAATTTTTTCTTACTACTAAATATTTTACTCGGTCATTGGCCACCCATGTGTACATGAGAATTGAGAATGTACTTTTTCAGGCAAAAGAAAAAAAACGATGAGCTGTTTCAAATCAGGTGTGTTGATTCCGCTGTTGGTAGATACTAATGATTTCTAAAAACTAACATTTTACCTATTCGATGTCCGGCCATGACCAGAAAAAAGTACGCGTTGCATCACTCTTACCACTGTATCTGGCATACTGAATCATTCGCGCCACTGATGTTCAAACGGCAGTTGAACTTCAACTGAACCTTCTAATATTGATCTATACACCTAGTATTACACAATCAGGGTTCGAATTCTACGAATCGACATCTCAGCGGCGGGCAGGTTATTTTAAGGCTTATGCGAGAAATTTATTTAGCTGATCGAATTGACTTGGGCGCGTCCAGCGAAATCGTCTTTCTAAATACGCTCAGAGGTTTTCGAAGAAATCGCCGTAGCTGTAATAAATTTGATTTGACACACTTGATTAGGTTAGGATTGAAGTGGAATGAATTTCTGTCAGCTGTTAAGGCTGGAACACGCCAGTAAAACAGTTCGGATTCGAAGGAGCTGAATAATTTCCGGACACGGCGTTTATGGATTGAACATTGCAAATCTTATTAAGCTTGTTGTTATGCATAATATTAGAAGATCTGGTTTAAGGGGAATGTTTTTATTGGAAAATGCGCAGTTATAAAGTAGCAGGAATCACTCTTTCAGACCTTTAATTAACATGATTAACGCATTACACGGCTACAGAGAAATTCAGTCGGATCTAAATTGGTAAATTAAATGTTGTTACTATATTTTAAGGTTGAAATACGCCAAGATAATGTTTATATAAATCCGAAAAACGACGGATATAGGTAATAAAGTTTTTTACCCGAGGTTTATTTAATAATACATCGGAGGTCGTTTCATCTAAGGCTAAGCTAAGCATAGATACTAGCATTTAAGCTCTTCTGATATCGTCCTTGATTTTTACAAGTATACTCGATCTGACAATTAGAATTGAATTAAATAAACATATGAAAAAGGTTGCTAACTGCAATAGTTGTGGAGAAGTTCGCCTATTTTAAGATTACGGTATTGGTTGGATTCCATGTTGTTTGTTTATATGTTTGTGTTTTGTGTTTATGATTTGCTTTTACCTTCGGAGCATTTCGTGAATTTTTTGAATATCTTTGGTCTTTATGCTTGATATTCACACGGGTTTTTTTCTACCACCTTTCTTGAAATATTTGAAAGTTGTTTTTTTCATATTTTAAAATTCGGAGATATACTCATGAGAGATTATTACTATTATTATTATATTTTTCATTAATAATAATATATAGAAACATACACAATTTTAACGCATGCGTAAGTGCGTGTATCCTACACTGTACTAGCCGTTAATTATTCAATTAAAAATAGTCACCTAGTACCTTATCATAATTTACATTAATGAAAATAGCTATTATTAAATCTGCAGTGATTCAGAATTATGACACCAAACCTTGGAAACTGAAGTCATCGACCAGTCACGACACAAGCATGACACGAGTGTTGTTACCCGGCCAGGCTTGTCCCCACCTCGTAATCCAAACGGTGTCGTACAACAGCCGGACCCTAAGGACAAGCCGCGTTCATGGTCAATGATGGCAGCGAGCAGGTGAAACAAAAGCCGACTCAATTACGGAACAAGTAAAGCTACAAGATAAGTGTGGATAGTGGTCAGGTGTAAGCCCCTTTTTATCCTAAGGCAAAATTAATTACAATAATTAATATGATGAATATAGTGGATGCCGATTAGACCAATCTTAAGTAGCATTAATTTACAACAGGCTGGTTGATATAGCCTTAGGGAGATACATCCTTATCTTAAGAGCATATTAATGGTTTAATCCAAGTGGTTGGAATGTAAGCACGATTCTCTAACCTAATCAAATTGGTCGCTAAACCAGAAACGATGCGATTGTTCCCTGATAAAAATCTGGTTTTACGTTTTGTTCTTATAGGTACGTGCTCCGTTAATCTTTCTACTTGAAGTATTATACCTGCGCCACATATCTCCGGCGAGAAGTGTTTTAGAGATTCAAGTTTTTAAAACCAATACAAATAACAAGAAAAGTTTTAAACAAATGAGTAAAAGAATAAAATAGTTGAAAAAGCTTAATTTCGAGCAAATATGTTAAATAGTTGATAAAATATGACTCAATTAGAAGATTTGAAGGATCATTATTTTTAATAACATCTGAAGTGGAGAGGCTGATTCACGGAAAATAATTAAAATGGCGAGAACGCACTTGCAACGTCTTTTCAGCGTAACCGAAGACATTTGGGGGGGGGGGGCGCCGAGAGTGGACGTACAAGTGTAAGCATCGTACTGTATGCATTTCTTTCCACCAACGTCAACTTTGAGAGTACCGTCAGTGATTATATAGTCAGATATTGTGATCGATCATTGCATTGATGTGATCGATCATTGCATTGATGTGATCGATCATTGCATCATTGTAAGGACCGTTGGTTTGTTGAACAAAAGGCGATTTTCATTTATGCTTAATTTCAATATAAAACATAAGCATTAGTATTTGCTCCTGAGACTAATATACTCATCCCAGATTTGCTCCTATAGTAAATTAGAAATTCACAATTTTTGTACCAAAGAAATAATTCTCAGCTCAATCCTTTCATACGGAGGTATTTTTGATAGAAAACTTTACATTAGTGCAAAAATCAGAATGTTCACCATTTTTAGGGACACATATGTGAAATCTCTCGTTGCACCGTTAAATTTACATACCACTAGTAAATCGACAACTTTTAGGCAATGATAACGTAAATAAGGAATGATGATCAAGGACCAATCTTAAGGGTTTACAGGAAATTCACACAACGCTGTGTTGTGTAACCATGGCAACCTAAGCCATTATTACAATCTTTTTGTTACAAAATTACTTGACTTACACTCAAAGAAACTGTTTTAGGTGGGGCGAGGGTTAACAAACAAACAGGGCAATACAAAAATTAAAAAAAAAAAACAAACAGTTTTGACAAAAATTGAGGACGCCCTGCATGCCAGTGTCCCTTTTAATTAGGATTAGGACATGAAGTCAGTCCAACCTTAAAAACATTTACATTGAAAAAAATGAGCTAATCATTACATGAAACTACAAAACTAAGAGTTTACTAGGTGTACACTAAATATAAACGCATTCATAAGTGCTGATGCTTTAAGCGTAAAATGTTTATATATCCTTCAGTTTCTTGTTAATAAATAACATTGCTTGTCATTTTCAGATCTGAAACTTACAAACACATTAGCGCTTAAATTAATTAATTTGATCTTAGTGTCAAGCGTCTTCAACACGATAGTATTCAACATTTCTGTTTAAAATAGTAACTAAACGCCAACTGTCTAAAAGTATAAAAAGGGAGCATAATAGGCGTTTATTTTTAGACACTCTGATCTACAGTGTATACTAGCATATATTCCTGTTTGCCATTTCTTGTTTCCCTTCTTCAGTACAGTTTATAACATGTATGCTACCGACTTAATCTTGTTCACCTTTAAAGTTAATCATGCTGGTTGTATGGTTGACTCATTGCATGATTGGTTTGATTCGGCAATCATTAAGTGGATTATTTAACTCTTCTCTCTCTATGTTCAAATAAGAAGAATTTCAGTTTAAATTATTAGATAGATTTGAAGAAATTACACACTGTGGTCGCCGGGAGAATTGAATCATCCTGTATGCAAAGGTGAAGCGACGTTCAAGTTTACAAATAACACTTTTTACGTGAGGCCTAACGATATCTAGGACAAGTCACCCACTATATTATGTCTGATCTGCACGACTTACATGAAATGCAACTAAAAATAATGCATTTTATATATAATAACAATCGTTAGAATAACTCGTTATTGATCAATAATTAATAAAGATATATTTAATTACGATTCTTGGTATATTGAAATATGCCAGTTGAATATTAAAGTTAGCGCATATGGGGAAGGAAATAGTTTTAACAATGGAATGCACCATTTCAGCTCTATTTAATTAAACTATTTAGATAATTTAACCCCCTCTCTGATAAAAAGATAATATAACAATAAAAATATTAAACAGTAAAAATTGGCCAGATTTCAAGGTCTTTTTGTTGCCAAGGGGCGGCCCTATTTCGCTCGACCTGTCGCACAACAGAGAAACGTTAATTAGATAAACTGAAATACTGGCCCAAACCAAAGAGATGAATTAAATATATTATGAATAGATTCCCATGATACATCATCATGAATTTACAATAACAAATTGTCGTTAAAGCAATGATTTGTGATATCTTTAGATGTGTGTCAGAAATTAAATGTCCTCTGGTTTGCTCAGGCTCAAACAAATAGTCTTGTTCAAGACGCTCTTATTTTCCTTTATTCACTGAAAATTTGCAACATATTTTCTTAACTCAAAGTGCACGGTCACTGGGTAGCCAATGGTTCGAGGTGAATAGCCACTGATATTTGGATATAGAAGCTGATAGAGCAGCAGAGCCATACGGGGTAAATTATGGTCCCAGTCGAAGCTACCCCGATGTCGCTCAGACATGCCAGACTAGATACACTACAATAATACAATTGCCATACAACTTCTGTAGATGATAACACTTTAATTCAAATTCCGATACAATTTCTGTTTTTACAAGAGTATCAGGGCTAGGGCTATCATCGGCTATGGTGTTTCGAAGCAAACGGAGGCCCTTCTCAGTCGCACATAATACGAATCGCTCTTGTTCATTCTGTTCATTCGGTGCGTGTTCCGATCGTCTTTGGGACCCCCTGATTTACCCGGAAGTAGTATCGACTTTGATATCAGATGAAAGGCCGTATTTTTCTCATTGTCGTCCTGAAATTTGAGCCCTCAAATCCTTTTCATTCCCAAGATATAAACAAAAAAAACACGCCGTTTTAGTGGTTAACCATCAATATTAGCACGGTATTGAATAGGGCTTCGCAACATGCATTATTGCGTCTACCATCCAAACCGCAAGTTTGTTTCCCACGGTACTTGATGGGGGGTATGTGCAAGTGCCAGGCTCTCATATCAAGTGAAGAACACAATACACATAAATCGGAACAAGCACCTTTAATACAATCTGTAGAGGTCCTATATCCACTTACGCAACTGCCCAGTACAAATGATACACAATAGCTAGTGCTCATTGGAACAACGTCGCCCGCACATGCCAGTAAGGAAAAGAGCATCATTGATTGGCTACATATATTCAAATAACTCATAAACGCCCATATATGGAAAAGCAATCCGCCGCGAAGATATTTTCGCAATTACGAAAAAACATTCTTGAAATACATAAAAACCGGCTGTCTGACCGAGCTGGCGAGCTAAACCGCAGACACCTGTGTTGGAATACTAAAATAGCTATGGATATGATTTCAACGCAAACGAAGGAGTTTTGTAATTAGAATAATTAATATCGGAGATCTCCGATAATAATTAAACGGCTGCTGGAAACGGCCTTCCGATATGAAATACGTAGCCGGGAAATAGCGCCATGTACGTATCTACGCTCATCCATTAGTTGTTTCATTGGTTCAGGCAAGTCAAGTTAAAGGTAATTTTCTTGAGGTGGCACTATTTCATCATGGACGGACATAAACTTAGCATTTTCCAGCTCTACTGTTCAATCTGGGATCCCAATTCTAACTACAAAATCGCTTAATTTATGATAAATACGCATTTTTGAGCATTCTCGTTCGCAGTTGTAGAGCGCCCCCAATTTTGAAAATTGGGGGCGCTCTTCAAAAATGTACTATTATTGCTTTAAGTTTACATTTTGTTGTTGACTGTGATGTCCTGAACAATTTCAGACCAGTTTTACCAAATTCGGACCATTTTGTAAATTTTACCCCAAGACGACCTACACCGTATTGTACCAAAACTATAAGTCAGATAGGGAAAAAAACTATACTTAAGTGACTAAGAAAACTATTCTTGAGGAAATGAAATAAGTGACTAAAATGGTATATATTTTAACACTTTCCATTTTTACCCCTGTGCAAACTTTCCAACTTATTTCTACACATTGTAGAGATTTTCTTAGATTTTACTATGTTATTGCTGATATCAAATGCTAAGAAAAACATGTATATTATGTTGGATTTTTTTTGGGTCAAAACTTAAATCCCCCCGTTTAAATTGTAATAATACCAAAATCTCAAGATCATGAACAATTGAAGGCGTATGTCAAAAGAAACAACCGACTTTTGCTTTAAACACGAAACATCGATCAAAATCATTTTTTTCTAAAGCTTTTCTCTCTGAAAGTGTCAATTGAATATAACCGAAAATTACAGACTTAAAAACCAAGTTGTAAATGTTGTAACCGTGGCGACTGATATAATTTTTCCCAGGCAACACTTGATAACTTTACAGTCCAGTTTTCTTGGTTTAGCATCCATGTTTCGGTTTCGTCCCTATTATACTACGTATGTATGACAGAACTCATGTACATGACAGTACAAAATTGGCGATTAAATACATAAAGCAGTTCTAAATACATGTAATATTACATAGTATTAGTATTATGTATTTTCACTGAAGGCTCCCGCGACCCTACCACTCAAACTTACCAAACTGTTTATTATGAAATGAGAAGAAAACTTGCATTGTTCCGAACATATCTAAAATATGGACGAAATGTGGTTTGTTTACCGTGTTTACGTTACCATGGTTTCAAGTAATTGTTTTTTACACCAGGTTGATAGTAAATACACGTAATTATTGCTTACTTTAAAAATTAGATATATGATTGGAACTTTAGGATTAACCTTTGAGGGTGACAGTCCTTTGGATTGGAGACAATGGGTGGTAATCATGCAGAAAACCTTTAAAAATTACAATGCTAGACTAATAGTGTATAATAATGGCGATTAATGATCACAAAAGATCACAAAAAGTCGAAAGCCACTGTTCACAAAGCGTTTGAAACTTTAATTCCACGGTGTTGAAAAGAGAAACAGTAGTCGGTGTCACATAAACGTGATTATATCAAACAAAACTAAAACGTCTTTATAAAGTAATTGTCTCTGACGTTTATCGTAGACGGGAATTTTCAGAAAAATACGGATGGTAATGTTAACATACTTTACCTTTATTTTAAAATAGAAATCATTCATGACAGGTTCTAATGTGTACAGTATGTTGATTAATACCTATCACGCAACGTATTCACAGGTCTCCCCTCTTTTACCTTATTTGGCCGGACATCAGAATCTGCATTATTTATTTGATCAAATCTAAAAATACATATTCCCCGCAAAGCATTAGGAAATTAAAGATTAAAAAGAACAAATTTAGGGGTCACAAAACATGAGAAGAGACACAAAACCGATGCAGCCAAGAAGAATTGCGTATGGTGCCAAGAGGGTCGTCCGAGAGCCAAAACATGATGAGGCATAGTTCAGTTTTTATGGATCCATGACTCGTTTCGTACACCACCCGCCTTGGCAAATAATCTTAGATGCTGGCTTGCTTTCAGAGGATTAAGATGACATAAGGTGACAGGTAAAATGATGCATAAATAAATAAAGAAAAATAAAGGAAACTGCATGCATTATAACTCCACTTTTCAGAATCTATTCTGCTGAGAAAATGTTGTGTGCTTTGAAATGTCATTGAAATTTAAGACGATTTGTCAGCGTCACGTTTGACTCATTTTGTGTATGCTTGTTAGTCGGTTGGAGGTAAAAAAGTGCCTAGGATAATGTTAATGTGACTTCTGCCGCACATTAAAAACGTGTTACAGTCAAAATCAATGGAAACTTCGGAGGGGAGGTCAAATTTATTTTATTGCATTTGAAAAAGTACCCGCTCATGACAGTATTGGGAGAAACTTGGAGAAATAATATTGACCTTCAAATTAATCTTTGATTTCTCATCAAATCTCGCCCTGATCATTTTGTAATTTGACTAGGACGATTATAATGTCCGATGGAATTTTATGGATTAGTGGACATGCGTAAAAAGCAAATGCGTACAGGTGTAACTGAACTGAGAGTTCCCCATGAGAGAGTGTCCTAGCTACCATGGCAACATATAAGGAATAAACCGTGACCTTGTAGGTGAGGTTATAGGATCTAGTGCTAAAATAAATGATGCGTGGAATAAACAATGGAGAACAAAATAGGTATGACACTCAGTCACGGGGACACTAGCACTGTATTTCATTTCACGTGGCCGAAGTACACATTTCTATCCTTGGCGTTGGGGTCACACTCCTCGGGGTGGGGGTCGTCACTCCTCCCGCACAGTGAGTCTGCTTTACCTTCCCATTCATACTCCTGGATGAGGAGAGGTAAGTGAGGTGAAGTGCCCAAGAACTGACACAACACACTGGCTGTAACGGGATTCGAACCCCTCCCGGGGAACTCCTCTGAACACGAGTCGGTGTAAAAGGAGACATGGTCCGCCCTGGGCCATAGTCCGGGCTCCATAGACGACAACGGAATAAAGCGTGAAGAGTCAACTGAATCTTTACCGTAGTAGGTGGACTATGAGCCCGGCGGACCATATCTCCTGCCACACCGGTCGTTGTACCTGCTGCGCCATACCTGCTCTTGGCTCACGCAGTGTCCACACCCCCAATATGAGAGTGGGAATTCTCACACCCTCACGGTTCTCCAAAATTGCATTGGAATTCCCATAGTAAAATCCCAAAAAGTGCATGGGAATTGCTATCATGAAATCCCAAATGTGCATGGGAATTCCATTATGAAATCCAAAATTGCATGGGAATTCCCACAATGCAAATTGTAAAAAGCATATCCAATATTCCAATTGTGTTACTTTAACAGATGTACTGAATAGATAATTGAGTAATTGGGTATAGCTAGCTAACCAAAGATGACTCTGGGAATTTCTATGACTTTGGGAAAATCCCATTTCCCAAAGAATACTATCACATAGTAGGCTGTTTTCCCTTTTGTTCTCGTTAGCCTGCACAAACACCCAAAGATGACATGATGAAAAAATGCCACTTGAATTCCCACGGGAATTCCCACACTGATTTGTCAAACGCAGCTTGGGAATCCCCATAGTCATTCGAATTTTGAAATTGCCATCTATGGGGTGTCGAAGTTTCTGGAATAGCCCATGTACCGATTCAAATGAGAAAAGCGTAAACCATCTTAATTTTAAAGGTGCAACGAGAGATTTCACATATCGAGTGTCCTTAAGAATTGAATGCCGTAATTTTTGCACTGATGTAAAGCTTTCCATCTGAAAGGATTAAGCTGGGAACTATTTCATTGGTACAAAAATTGTGAAATTTCTCATTTCAAATTGGAGTAAATACGGAATTCCGCCTATAACGCCTATTTTATATTGAGATATTAGCAAATCAAAATCACCTTTTGTTGGTATTGAACCTGGTGAGCCTCTTTTACCTGGAGCTGACTCTTCATGGGCTGAATGGCGATGCATGTCTCAACAGATAGAGAACCAGAATCGACAGATCTAAGGTTTCCTTGCAGAAATAGGGCTACCTGAAGCAGATCAGGACACTACCTGTGGTTGTGGAACAGCACCACAGACAACGGAACATCTCTTGGTATGCCCACTTTTGGAGGCGAGCAACAATGCACAGACAAGGACCTTACGGAATTCAGTGAAGCAACCAGACGTTGTACCCATCTCTGGCTGGATCATATTTGAGAACCACTGTGTTTGGACACGATATAAGAAAAAGTCCTTTTGTTTTCACTCTTTAGACATAAGCCAAATTCAAAGTTCGAAATCTATTGAGCGTCTAACCTAAATGAAATTACATCATATGATGCAAAATACAAACTCCAACAAAGTAAGCCCTATAGAAGTACACATTTCTGAGAAGCTGACAATATATACAAGGAATAATAAAATAATGGCCAAATTTTCAAAGAAATCATTACTGTTCAAACAACCATAAAATCTTGCTTGTATTCCATTTTGGGTAGTATGTATGTATCTTTTTGTTAAATAATAATAATAGTTTTTGTTTGTCACCCGGAGAGGTCACCCCAGGTACGTTTCTCTTTTTTTCAACATTTCAGCATAATGTGATATTTATGAAACTTTCTTGCAAAGAAATACCAGTGCCACACAAGATACTTACAATTAAATCACTGTATTGAAAGATTTATTTACATAACTTAAGAATCGGATTGAAATTGGGAAAAAGGGAAAAATCATGCCTGGAATGACATCTTAAAATGATAAAAATAAATTAAAAACAAACAAACGAAGTAAAATAAAAACATTTTCTGTATTGAAAGAAAAGCGGTATTCGTACCAGAAAATTTGAGACCAAACCAAGAGGGTGGTTATTTTAAAGATAACGACTTCTTACCAAATTTGGTCGTTGTTTTAAGAATTTTCTTGCGCTGGCGGCTTTCCAAAAATATATACTTTTATAGGACCTACTCCAATATTGGAAGGAGTTTTGACACCAAAAATATTAACCTCATTGTGTCTTGACATCAGGAACCGCAACATTATTTTAAGTATTGATCACAGCAAATTAATGCCAAAACACTTAAAGTGATGGGGGGGGGGGTTAACTCTAGTTAGAGGGAGATTGGGAAAAATGCTAATGAGCCTTGCACTTACATCATATTCTTTAGAAACTAATTTTAAATTGATTTCTTCTTATGGTGTCCAAACACAGTGGTTCTCAAATATGATCCAGCCAGAGATGGGAACAACGTCTGGCTGCTTCACTAAATTCCGCAAGGTCCTTTTCTGTGCATTGTTGCTCCAACATGGGCAGACCAAGAGATGCTCCATTGTCTGTGGTGCTGTTTCCACAACCACAGGTAGTGTCCTGATCTACTTCCAGGTAGCCACACTTCTGCAAGGAAACCTTAGATCGGCCAATTTTAAATTGATAAAATACATAAAGGGCTAAGTAGTTTTAATGTTGCTATTAATTGTGTATTATTATGTATTCATGAACATAATAGTAGCAAAAAAGAAAATTTACTACAGTTCATAGAGTTTACAAATATTTTAGCCGACTTCCGCTTATGCCCAAAGGGGGTTCCATGGGACCCTACTAATTAACTAATTAAGGATAAGACCGATTTTGATTTTTTCTTGTATGAAAAGAAGCGCATTTAAAAGGCAGAGAATCACAAAAAATCACTACGAAAAAAAATCATCCATCCGTAATCAGAGATCGCAAAAATGAAGAAGAAAAATGGGTCCACAGGACGTCTCCTTTGTCACATAAGGTGTTAAAGTATCGATTCCTTTGGTACAGTTCAGGAGCGTTCATTTTACCAATGTATGTATTATAGACAACCCCTGGTTTGTGAGAATGATACCGTAAGGTCATTTCATATTCAATGCATGTTCAAATATAACCCACTGAACTGTGTCCTACGTGGAAGAGCTTATTGTAACAACTATGGCATTTTCTGATGTATTTTGTAAGAAAGAGACTTAACCACAGGAACTTTGGAATGAGTACAAAACGCGTATGAATTAAATAAAAATCCACCAATATGTTTGATCGATGCCTGTTTCGTTTGGTTATTAACCTTGCATTTGAAATTGGGTTGTTCTTTAAGTAATTAAGTGCGATATTGGGTGCCCAATTCAAGGAAATGATCAATTTGATACGGAAAATCCCCAGAGAGAGCAACTCATTTGGTTTGGCCCATATAGCATGTGACGGGGATAAGCTGAAATAATGTTTGGTTCCAAAACTAGTTTTGAAGTTCTTTTTGACTTAATTTAGTTCTGTTGGAAGAAGTGATTTTCTGTCGTGGGTCTTAATGTTTTCTGCGCACACAGGTAGCATCACAAGTCAGGTCTTTTTTCTTCCTTTTATGTGCTTATTAATGGACAATATGTCATATTAAATTTATTAGAAGGTACAGTTTCAAATAGTACAACTGACATGTGACAGAGGATTCGTTCATCTTGTTCATTGACTGCATTAAAAATGATCAGTGTGCTTAGTAATTGTGACTCAAAATAATGAATCGTAGATACTCAATTCAATGACTTTTTATAGTACTCAAAATTTGTAAATAATTAAGGCTTGCAATTGTCACAAATACCCTTAACCTAAATTCATTCAGTTAGAAATGTTACCGACACAAGTTACGGTAATTTGTGCAAACAATGTTAACAGTTACGCATTTTACGCTTGTCTTGCTGTAATTTAATCTAGGTTTCCTTGCAAAAGTGGGGCTACCTGGAAACAGATCAGGACACTACCTGTCATTGCGGAACTACACCACAGACAATGGAACATCTCTTGATCTGCCCAATGCTGGAGCAACAATGCACAAACAAGGACCTTGCGGAATTCAGTGAAGCAGCCAGACGATGTACCCATCTCTGCCTGGATGATATTTGAGAACCACTGTGTTTGGACACGATAAGACGAAACTTTAATTAATTGATTGTTGATGTTGCAATTCTGGATGCTTTGAAGTATAAACCAGACCCAATCAGTCAAAATAATAATTCAAAGTTATAACAACAACGTCAAAAAGACAATTTGGTAAAACCAAAAAGGACATAAACGCGGCAGTAATTTAGTATCTTATTCTGTTATTTTCACTTCAAAATTTTAATAGATCGTTCAAAAACTTTCACTTTTAATTCGCAATTTATTAATTTGAAAAAAATAATGTATATAAATTAAACGTTCTCATAGAAGCGTAGTATTATGGTTTAAGTATTTAGTTTCAGGGGCAGGGGGTCCCGGATTCGATTCCAGTTAGATATGCCTATCTGTATAAAAAGAATAATGCAATATACAACTTACAAGGCACATAGTACCTCGAAACCGTTTCTGTTTTTTTCGTTTTCCCTATTTACCCACATATCTACAACGTTAATTTGAGTTCCATCAACTTGATTAATAATTGGACTAACTTGATAATTTCTTTGTGTACATTCTAAATAAGCGCAAAAAAGTAGTGTGATTTTGAGTACATGCAAACAAATTAATTAAGAGTTGACGGCACCGATTCAATCATTTTGGGGAATCTCAATAAAATACATGATTAGTGATAACATAAAACTACTCATTGAAATTACTCACTAAAATTAAATGCAACCGGGTTGCACTTAATTTTATTGACTATATGCAGGAAATTATCTTTTAGTATTAGTTTAGTGGGTAGAAGGGGGTCTCGTGCACCCCCCTGAAATCAATTTCTAATCAATGTCTCTATATATCAGAAAAATGCGTAGAAAACGATTAGCTATGTTAAAAAATTCAAAAATTGTCCCACGTGCCATTTTTAGGTAAATTTATGCAAATTAGGATCGCCATTACAGAAAAATATAGTTTTCACCGTATCTCAACAACAATAAAACAAATATTGTTCTTCTAGAGCCATTATGACCGCTTGCCATTCATATTTGTATTGTTGTTTTGCTCCAGATCCAAGATGGTAACCAACATGACCGCCTCAAAGGTCTACAAAGTATAAAAGTGCTAAATGCCTGTATTATTTAGTCGTACAGTCATAAAATGAGAAAATAAATTAAGGAATATATGTCTTCGACTATTAAAAACTCATATCTGCCTGTTTTGCTTAGTGAGTATATTTAACATTCAATATAAGGCGGCCAATTTGTCCGCCTTCAAAATGTGTTAAAACTTAGAAATTACCTTATATTGTCCCCAAATTAGGATGAAAATGTGAATTAAAGTATGAGAAATGTGCGTTTGACCAATTAAAACCCAAAGCTGGTATTTTTGTTTGGCTAACTTATATCACAGAGTTCAAAAATCTTGAAAGCGGCTTATTAGCCGACATTTTGAATTTAAGAAATACTACTGAAACAAAAATAGCAGTTATGAGTTACTAGTGATATTAGACATATTTTAATTTGTACTTTTCATTCTTTCTGGGTGCTATGTCTAGATATACGACAAAAATAGGATAATTTTTAAGGTTTAAATTCTTTGAATGTGGCCATATTGACCGCCATCTTAAATTTTAACAAACAAAATTGCCAGCTGTGTGTTTATTCTGGTCAAACGCATATATCTCATACTTTAATTTAGACTTTTATTATTATTGTGAGATGACATATCCAGTTACAAGGCAATTTTCTTGGGTTCAAAAGATTCTTGATGGGGAGAAATTAGTCGTTGCATTGAATTTTAAGAATGCATATCATACAAACAAGATAGATATGAGTTTCTTGTGGTCAAAGACATACATCTCTTACTTAAATTTGTAATTATATTATTATTTTTTGACTATACAATTAAATATTACAGGTATACACCGTTTTTATGTTTTACAGATCGTTGGAGCGGCCATGTTTTGTGTTTTCTTGTTGTTGCGATATGATTTTTCTGTAATGGCGATCCTAATTTGCATAAATTTACATAAAAATGGTAGATGGGACAATTTTTGATTTTTTCAACATAGCATGATAGCTAATCGTTTTCTACGCGTTTTTTCTGATATAGAGACATCGATTAGAAATTTATTTCAGGGGGGTGCACGAGACCCCCTTCTACCCACTAAACTATATCCTGGGTGTGTTGAATTAAAGCGGCACTAGCACATTTTCACAAAATATGAAATTTCTTCAGTTTGCTCTCAAATGATAGTCTAGGCCATTGGAAGAACAGAGATATATTTTACACATAAAAATAACATACCCCAAAACAGATAGGGACATTGATATGAGGATAAAGACATCCAGGTAATTTGTAGGCCCATTTTTAAGTGTTCCATAACTTTAATCAACAAATGTGTATATTACATGAATATTTTTGACTCGTACTCACTGATATTAAAACCACAAAGGTTATAGACCGATCAAACAGTGTGCATAGCGTGGGAAACATGCATACGGCGTGCGTGTTCTTGTGTTAAACGCCATTTTCGTCGTCTGCTGAATTTAACGTCGCCGACGACGTTAAATTATAAAATCGTTATGTTTACCCATAAGGAAGCTGATTTGGTCTTAATCATTTCGGGTGAGGGCTTTTGTATATAAAAGCCTTACAACCATGCAAAAATATCGATTTTGAAAAATCTTGAGGGCGCACTATTTTTCAAATGTGCCAGTGTCTCTTTAAGCAACAGCTAAGACTTTTCACGCACTATATCAACATTTTCAGGATAGCACCTGTGTCATGTTAAGCGTACCTAAACTTGTGTATAAAATCTAAAGCTAGCTTCCCACTCCCGTGACACACCCTTCCACCTAAGCTTTCCAGACACACAAGATAAAATGTTTTGTTTTCCTTTGTTTATGTGTGTAATGGGGGTGAGGGGAGTTCTACATGTGTGTGTGGGTGTGGTTGTGTGTGAGAGAGTATGCGTGCGCTCACATCGTATGTGAAGGTATGTGTGTAACTGTGTATGTGCGTGTGTGTGTGTGTGTGTGTGTGTGCGTGTGTGGGTGTGAGAGTGCCATGCAAATTGGGGGTAAACACAAAAAGACACTCTTAAATAAATAAATAAAAAAAACATTGGGCAGCAGTAGTTGCAGTCCGGGGCCAAACATGTAATCTTGTGATGGAAAATACTTGAGTGTGAGTCATTTGGCGAGCTTGCCGGTACATTGAGTTGCCAAGTAACCCAGCCTGAATTAAAAGTTGAGATAAAGAAAGTGTTAAATCCATTTAACTTGACCCTAGGAGTGTCGTAAGCCTTGCCAAGTGACCGTTGATGATGCATATGTCCTTGAAATCAAGAGAAGATCCTTCCCATCTTGCAGCTGTTGACAAGGAGATCATTAGGAACACACAGAACAGATTCTTATGGACACGGGCTGAGTATCTGAACAACTCAACAAATCGAAGGTTTAGGGCAAAAAGGCTCCATCTGCAATAGCTGCCACATGTTAGATTTGGCAGGTATAACACTTAATAAGAGCACAACTGACAAATGGCAGCTATTGCAGATGGGGCCTTCTGCACTAAACCATCGAAATGCTCAAACACGATCATACGTCTTGCATCTCTCTGTTGAGTATCTTATTACGAATATACCTCTCGCAGGGGAAAATTAAGGATAATTATACTCTTTACATTGAAGATCTTTCGAAGCACTGATATCTCAATGACCTCAGGAACACGCAATCAATCTTTAGAGTTCACATTCTATTTCTAATACTTTCAGGAAGGAAGGTCTTTAAAACACACATACTTCCAACCACACACATACTTTTATTCAAGGAAGATTTGTCAGAAAACAAATCTTGTACTAAAACAAATGAGGAAAAACATGGCGGTTGTGGATATTAAATATTCAAAAAGGGAAGAGAAAGATATCGGAAATGCCCAGCTTTCGTGTTACAGTAGTTTGATTAGCATAATTCCCATCGGAAATTCTGGTATTTCGGAACACGCATCTGGTATCCAAAATAATCTCCTGAATATGCAACTATTGAAAAAAAAGATCATTTAGAAGAATGCAGGATGATCACTCAAGTTATCAAAGATGCGGAACGCTGGTATCTATGCAATGCTATCTAAGCCATTGTGTTCTACAGAATAAAGCACAGGTTTGCGCTTTTTCCATAGGACACAATAGCTTGTAGTAGATTGTAGCTTGGCATGCAACACACGCATATACCCAAAGATTTTCTCTCTAAGTCAGAGAGTGGTGGGTGAAAAAAAATTATTAACCTTTTCGACTCTATTGTTATGAGTCAAGATTTATGTTATATGTTATTTAAGGGGTGCATCTTTTGTCGCCTGTTTTAAGAAAACTAAGAGCAGGAAAAGAGGACTGAAAATGAATATGAAGAAGACCAAAGTAATGGCAGACCAATCAGTTACACGCAAACAAATCATCATTAATGGAACAGAATTGGAACATGTATCTGAATACATCTACCTGGGACAACGGTTCACTCTCACCGAAAAAATCAAGATAATGAAATAAGGAGAAGGATTAGAGCAGGGTGGCAAGCATTTGGCAGATACAGCCACATCTTGAAGGGTAATCTACCATTGTGCTTAAAGAGGAAAGTGTATGACCAATGCATTCTCCCATTAATGACATATGCATCAGAAACATGACGCTAACGATAAAAAGGAAAGAACGTTAGCAGCCGCTCAACATACATGGAAAGCAAGTCTGCTTAACATAACAATACAAAGATCACAAAACTAATAAATGGATTAAGGAACAGACAAAGGTACGGGACATAATGGAAAGAAATCAAACATCGTAAATGGATATGGGCTGGCCATATCACTAGAGGGGAGATGAAGAGGAGCACACTGACTCGATATGGACCCACTGATGGAAAAAGGAACCAGAGGTAGGCCAAAGAAAGGAGAGAAGATGAAATACAACAATTGGAATGAAAACTAAATGGTCCAAATATGCAAGGGGAGAGAGAGAACTGGAGACATCAGCCTGAGGCCTTCCATCCAGCAGTGGGATTGAAACGCGGCCTGAAAAAACAGAGGCATTCTGAGTAAAGACCACATTCTGAATGAGGCATGACACAATGATCCTACAATGCTTCGACGGTGGATCCTTCCTGAAAAAAAAATTATTCGAAAGTCTTTAAATACATTTTATTTTTTGGAATTAATCTATTTATAGAATGAGAAGGATTGAAAATGTTAATTCGTGCACGCAGGAGGTAACATATCAGTGCCGTGCATTTAATGGCCAACGGATAGCTAACGTAAGCAGGTTAAATGCTTCTTAAAGCGCACTGGCACATTTTCACAAAATATGAAATTTCCTTCCAAGTTTGCTCTCAAATGATAGTCTAGTCCATGGAGAACAGAGTATATTTACACATAAAAATAACATACCCCAAACAGATAGGGGGACATTGATATGAGGATAAAGACATCGGGTAATTTGTAGGCCAACTTTGAAGTGTCCCATAATTTAATCAACAAATGTGTATATACATGAATAGTTTGACTCGTACTCACTGATATTTAAAAACCACAAAGGTTATAAACGGTCAAACAGTGTGCATGAGCGTGTTGAAAACATGCATACCGGCGTGTCGTGTTCTTGGGTGAAACGCCATTTTCGTCGTCTGCTGGGAAAAATTTAACGCGCCGGCGACGGTAAATTACAAAAATCGTGCTGTTACCTTTAAGGAAGCTGATTTGGTGTTCTTTATCATTTCGGGCGAGGGCTTTTGTATAATAAGCTTACAACCATGCAAAAAAATCGATTTTGAAAAATCTTGGAGGCGCACTATTTTTCAAATGGGTAGTGTTCTTCTTTAAAGCAATAATGGATGAATCTTGGAGATGTATCACAAGACAAAGCTTTGTTGATTTTGCCTCTAACATAAAGTTTATGTATTAAAGTTTTCACCAACTTAGCTTTGTTTTTGGAGTTAAAATAACTACAAAAAGAAAAGGAAAATTGCAAAACGAAAAAGTCGACTTTTGGTTACTCATGTTAATTTCTGCCAACGAAATAATAAATATAAACATTTGTCTAGATGAAAAGGACTAAGATGTTTGATTCGTATATAGGCTTTGATGAGTTCTCAAGTTCACCAAATCTTACACCAAAGATATACCGTCTCTTACATGTAAAACCTGCTAAGGAGTACGAGCATCCCCGGATTCCAAGTATACAAACTCTTATTTCAGAAATATTGATCCATCTACAGCAGCGCCATCCGTCATTTCAGTTACGTTACCGAATGACTATTAGCGAATGAAATCAACCAACCGCTTGGACCAAGGCTACGTTATTTTCCACTAATTGTCCCAAATTTGGTCACATTTTCCAAATGGTGTTATAAACAGAAACTATCATTAAGATAGGTAATATCATTTCATCATCTCAAAAATGCAATTGAAATTATTTTCCGCACACAAAATTCAATAGCAAACTACATCCAATATGTTTAAGATGTTAAACAAGCCAATAATGATCTTCTTTTATTTGAAACTAGTTCTCAGGAACCCATTTTGAAACCTTATGTACTTATTAAATAAATTTACAGTATTCCCCTCATAATAACATTGGAAGACTTCAAGGAGTTATAGTACAACAAATGCATGGTAAGGTCCTCCGGAATTAAGTTTTGTTAATTTTAAAAATACCAGTATTTCCGATTAAGAACATAACAACTGAAGCAATTTGGAATTCTTTACTTGAAGTATCAAAAGTGTATGTATGGCAAACATTAAGTAGGAGGCGAAAGGAAACTTATATCGTCATTATGATTGCACTGGTTTCGGTTGTCACGTATCTTTGCCGCGCCTCTATTTAAAAAATTATATAATTATGTTATATTATTATTGTTTATAGTAGTTCTTACAGTTAGATGGTGACCTTCTTTGTCTTCCAGACTGGCCTTTGCATCTTTGTTCAGGCCATTTTTCCAATATCATTCGGATGCTGTTGGTTGTGATGGTTGGAAAACAATAAAAAAAAATTTGGAATGATTTGATTAAATTTGATTCGCACTACTATATTCCGTGATGTCTAAAACAGCGATATACAAGTGTATTCTTAGTGTGACTCACGGTATACATCCGAGACTTTAAAACTAGTAAACCCTCAAGGGTATTATTGTAACATTCAGTTACCGGAACCTTTCAACATTATATTACTTCAATTTACTATTTTTTTAAACATGAGTATCTTGGGTCACGCACTTCCATCAGCCGGGCCAAGTCCTTCATGCTCATACTAATAATACAAATACGTAAGACGGGGAGCTTCTTTAGACTGAAGGAGATCCTTACATCTAAAGATCATAAATGTAAATAAATTAAATAAATAAATAAATAAAAAAAAATAAATAAAATAAATGCCGACATTTATCCAGCGCCTTTCACAATGTATCAAAGCGCTTTACATTTATTCCGCTGCCACTAGAATATGACAGCTGCCTTACAAATACCCAAGGCATACTCATACTTTGGACGGCGCTCAATGGACAATATTCCTAACAGGCTCCCCTAAAGAAATCAACAATTTCGCACCTTGGTGAGAGAGCAAGCGAGGTAAAGTGCCTTGCCTCTGAGTGCACAACACATTGGCCTCAGCGGGACTCGAACCCAGGACCTTTTAGTCATGAGGTTGGTCGTTGTATCCACTGGATCACATGCGCCCTAACACGAACATTATGCCTACACTACACCGTGAATAAAAAGCCCAGTGAAAGACGAATAAAGTTCTTGTGTTTCAGCTCATTCTACTTTCATTCATGTGATCATATCCTCAATGCACAATTTATTTAAAAAAAAATCAATCAAAATAAAATCGCCATATCAAAAAAAAAAGTTTTTCTCAAAGTGTACCCTATAGACTTAGACTTGCACATAATTATGTCAACCAACTTAAAGCTTTTATTTGCGAGACACTGGGCAATACAGTAGAGATAAAGTCTTGATAGATGACAAAATAAGTGGTTAAAAACACCAGTCATTAACCCTCGTCTTACCAAGGGGGCCCCCTAGTGAACTTCGTTCGGGTGCGCTAAAATGCCAAAAACTTTCGTAAAAAGCTTATAGGTAATCGTTCTCTCATCCTTTCCGGTCATTTTAGCGAAAAAAAATGTGAAGGTAGCACCTTCACCGGGGTTAGGTTATGCCGTCAAAGTCGAAGGGTAGGGGGGGGGGGTTGCCACCCAAGGATATTTTATGGTGCATTTTTGAAAATATTATGCACAGTATGGCTCTAAAACTCCATGTTTATGTAAAACTAGCCAATTGACATCATTTAGAGCTGAAAACCGCATGAAAATCCGATATTCGTACGTTTTTTTTAGCGCAAAATTGGATTTTCGCCTATTTTCTGTGGAAAATGCCGATTTTGCCGACTCGCGGACTTGATGACGTCATTGTGACGCCATACTAGGTATCAATGGAAAGAGGAGGACCGTAGCTATCCACTGGTATCAAAATCATAAGCATCGGGTGCTTTATAACAAATTCTCGAGGGGGGTAACCACCCCCCTTGGTAAACCGTGTTACAAAAAAGGCTTGGTAAGACGAGGGTTAACGAAGGGGATGGGGTGGTACCAACCCCTTCTAGTTTTTACGATCCTCTCCATACAAAAACCACTTGAAACACCCTGCCACCAGGGTATAGGTAGGGCACTGGGAAATCAAAAAGTGATGGATAAGGGATGGCAACCACCCCCTTCGGGAGAGGAATACCAACACCCTAATACGACACAGGAATACCACAGACACTTGATTTTTGGTATACCAATGGATAGCTATGTTCCTCCTCTTTCCATTGATGATACCAAAATGAGTACCAGCATGTCTAGTATTACTTCAGAATAACGCTATAAAGTTCGCTTGGCAAGAAAGAAAACTGTCAATTTCCATAGACACACAGTTGTAGAATAGGTGAAAAGTTAACTTTTCACCAATAAGTTGCGAGTATCAGATTTTCCTGCTGTTTTGGTGTCCAAATAATGGAAAATGACTAGTTTTTATATACAAAGAACGTTTTAATGCAATGTTTTGATTCAGCAAGATTGCAAAATATCAATTTCTCATGCTATATCCGGTATTTTCATACTTGCCTTGACTTATGAAATGTATTTCGATACCAAATGGAAAGAAGAAACTCTAAGCTATCCTGTGGTACCAAACTTATAGGAATCGGGTGTTCAATAAGGAAAATGGGATTGTAACCACCCTTTCTGGCGCGTTGTTACAAAAATGGCTCAGATACACGAGGGTCAATACAATTTAGTTCAAAAATGAAAATGGGTACTCGATCCTCGTCACCTTCAAACTCACGTAGAGACCGCAATTACTCGGTCAATTATAATGAATAAGGTGTCCAAATAACCGTAATGAGATATTCTTTTCTCCTGATATTTTCAAATACCAATTAATGGTTTCAAAGTTATAGAAGTATTTGTAACGGTTCGGTTTATTTTGGTGAGGTTTTTAAATAAATAATGATTAAAAAAACCAACGTGAGATTTTAGGTATTTTGCTTATACACACATCCCTGGAGTTTCAGCTTAAAAGCACATTCCATTTAGGCTGTGAAAAATTATTTATTGTAAAAATTAGGGAATTTAAAAAAATAAATAAAAACACTAAAACAAATCACGCAGTCTTGAAACTGCAACAATATGTGGAGGAAAGTTCAATCCTTATCATAGTCAAGTTTGGACTAAATTGATTTGGGTTTTGATTTTATGGTCATTTTTCTGTAAGACCATTTTATCCGATGATCCTACCTTAAGAAAAAAAAAAACTTCTGCACACAAATATTGTAACACTTACTGAATGTGGAACTTAAAAAGGCCAACTACAGAAAATTTCCCTGAGCAAGAGGTGAATACGTGAGCTAAAGGTGATTTGATTCAATTTGTATTTCGCCATCCTTCTACAATTCACTTCAATGCATTTGTGTCTTTATAAAAAAAAAGAAACCCAACAATAATTAACCTTGAGCTTGTAGTTAAGGCCAAAAGTAATTTTCTTAGTACTTCATTAAATAAATCACTTTCTCTTTTACGTAAATTAAATTTAAAAAAGTGCCACAAAAATTTACTCTTCTATTGATCAAACACTACGGTCTTTCAATTTGTATCGATTTTGTTGATCTATATTTTATGGCGTGTGCGGAAGAGTGATTTTATTATTATCATTATATTACTGGTCATCACCTTGACCCGGGGTTGATGTAAAGACTCAAAAGTCAATTTCTAACAATTCAAAAAACAAAAAAAACAAAAACAAAAAAAAAACGGTGAAAGACTTAACTGCTTTATTAGAACCCAGAGCCTGGGACTAGGTTGGAACGAGTACCCTTGTTCCGTGTTTATGTATATATATCTGATCGGCCAAGCGCTTCGTGTATTAGTCATGTTAGTGGTGGTAGCTGATGACCACTTCTCGAAAGGACGTTCGATATAAAGTCGTTCCTATTTAATTTCGTATTCAATATTAGCGTAAAGGTCTGTTCATACTTTACTGCGTTGGTGGTCAGTGCATGCAGTACTGCAATGCAGCCTACCAAAATCGTTTACTGCAATTATCTGTAGTATGCCCTTATTTAAGGTCCGTTCATACTTCCACTGCACTGCATTGTTGTGCAGTACATTTACTGCAATATTCTGTCCCTTCCGCTGCACTCCTAATCGATTTACTGCAAGTCAACCCAGATCATTGCAGTCACAGGTTGCAGTATGTTTGCATAGTCCTTGCGAAGGATGCAGACAATAGCGTCTGCACCCCACTGTATCACCATTTAAAAATAATTTTAACTTTGCTGCAAGTATTGCATTGTGTTGCAGCATAATGTAAGCGATTGCAGTAAGCGATTTTGGTAGGCTGCATTGGGCACGTACTGCACTGCAATTCATGTGAGTTATGAAGGACTTTACGGCAATCCTTCGTACGTTTGCCTGCAACATACTTGCAACCTGTGGCGGATGACCTTTTGTTCACCGCAGTAAATCGATGTTGGAATGCAAGGCGACTGACGAACGTTTGCACAGTAAAATTACTGCACCGCAATACACTAAATTGCAGTTAAAGGGATTAGCAGCGATTTGCGAATCCCGAAACATCGAAAAAATATTCATCAAAATTCATATTTTTTGTATGTTTTTATGGCATGGATATGCAAACATAACCTGGCAAGTGGTTGGCTTGAAATCCGTGTATTAAGGACACGGCGGTACTTGTTATCTGATTCTGTAATTTCTATACGGTGCTTATCTAAATTCCGACTTGAGGTCAAAAAAGCCTTTCCCGGATATCACAATTTTTTCAGCGAGATATAGTGCACCAATGATCAATACAGTGTTGACCTCAAACAAGCATTTTTGATCTTGTTTATTGTGTCTGTGTAAACCAAATCAGCTGTTTAGTGCAGATTTTGAACGCTGTCGCTGTGTGTCCATTTGCGGGGGCGATATGGCAAATTTCCTTAAAAACTAATTTTTTCACTATCTTTGTGGTTTGTTTCTACATTAAAGCATGTTTATAAGGAATTGTCACACTACTTTATCCCTTATTTAGTAAGTTAAAAAAACATGCATTTTTCACATGTTTTCGATTCTCTCCCTCGCATTATTATTGTTGCTAATCCCTTTAAAGTATGAACGCACCTTTAGGACAAAATGAAATAAAGAGGTAAAGTTTTGTGACTGAATGATACGTTTATTTATCAGTTTATGCGCCTGTGCAAAAACAAAAGTACTCTTTGTCCAATAATTCTCTGGATCTGGATCCGGCAGTTTACTTAACAGGATGAAACCGGAGCACCTGGAGAACCTGTGCGCGTGACGAATCCTGGACTGGAAAGCCTCTGGCGCGACCCGGTGATCGAACCTGGGACCTCACAGCGGAGCAGATTCTGACAAATTGTGGGACAATTGTGCAAATTTGATGAGAAACTTACTGACCTTTGGTACAGAGTTTAGGACACGTCCCAAGGAAGAATTTTTGGTTGAAGAAGGCGTCGAAGTTCCTCGTGGGTTTCAAGGCATTTGATAGAGTATACCAGGAAAGTGATGGAGTGGCGATGAGGAAGAGAGGGATACCAGAAGTAATAGTTAGAGCAGTGATGAGTTTGTATGAAGGAGCAAGAGCAAAAGTTAGAGGTGGGTCTGTTTGTCTGAGGAGTGTGGTGAAAGGTGGATGTGCTCATGGTTTTGTACTTTCGCCATTGAATTTTTGCAATTGTGAATTGATGTGGTACGGAGATGCAAAGAAAGTTTGATGATTGAGATGTTGTATGCCTGATGACTTGGTTTTTTAAATGTGCAGAGATTTTTATGGTGGGAGATACGAGAAGGTTGCTGGAGGTGATCGTGGCAACAGGAGGAAAAGTCTGTGTGAACGAGGTGGAATATCGGTTGAAGGGTTTAACCTACCTGGGGTACAGGGTTTGGGGTGGGGTGGTGGAATGCTCGAGGTGGCGTTGACAGCTAGAGTGAGGGTATTGTTGGTGAAGTTTAGGGGGAATATGGGGAGTTGTTGCAAGGGAAAAATATCCTTTGAAGCTGAAAGGTATGTGGTATCAGAGTTGTGTGAGATCAGTGATGCCTATGGGAGTGAGCCCACGGCGCTTAGCGAAAACGAGATGGGGATTCTGAGGAGGCAGAAAGAGCAATGATTAGAGCGATGTGTGGTGTGACGTTGATGGATAGGATGAAGACGGAGGACCTTGAAGCAAATGTTGGGGGTGGAAAGAAGGTGTTGACTGGTTGGCGAAGGCGATAGTGTACGTTGGTATGTTGGGCACTCCTGAGGAAGGATGACGGGCATGTTTTAGAAGGGCTTTTGAATTCAAGGTGGGAGGTTTGAGAAGAGGACGTCCAAAGAAGGACGTTGAATATGAAGTGGAGGAGGAGAGTAGGAGGGTTTGGGTTGAGGATGGAAAGGAATGCATGAATCGGGGTGAAGTGGACTCGGGAGGGAGTATATAAAGGGTGGTTTGCTGCTAGTGTGGATGTGAATCCGGCACCCTCGTTCGCGGGGACAAACCGGATTTAAAACTTTGGATTTTACTACAAGTGAGCAGTGTGTTCAAGCATAATTCTTGCATCAATCCGCTGCGTTATCGGTGGTTTAAAAGCATGAAAATACATATCGCATTACCATTTATCAGCAGACTAAGCCCAACTTTCTATTAGTTAAAGTGGAACCCCTGATTCCAATCTTACCAGGAGAGGAGAGAAGAAGGAGGGAGGAGGAGAGAGAGAAGGGAGAAAAAGAGAGAGAGAGAGAGAGAAGAGAGAGGAGAGCGAGAGATGGGAAGGGAGATTGAGTAGGTTATATAGGTGATGACATCAGGTAGTATTTTCTCTCTATGGGGGGCTCGCGTGGGAGCCGTGGCTCATCGGAGAGTTCTGTCCGGCCAGGCCGGTCTGTTAGTGCGCCCCGCTCGCTCCTTGCCATGGAGGGCAGGGCGAGGCTCGGTGAGGTGCGTAGTAAGCCCCGAACGACGGAGAGGCGCGAGCCCCTCCCTTTCAAACCACCTTCCCTCTCGTTATCATTTTTAGCTTACTTTTATCTCTTTAATATTTATGGCCTAATTTTCAAATCTTCAACCAATATCAACATTAACTTGGTAGACTTTATCTTGTAATACATGTGTGCGTGACGGAAAACAAAGGTTTGGAGAACGGAAAATACACCGCTGCTAAGGAGTCTACGAAACAGAATTGATATGTACACAGAGACTAAAAATCAACAAAATATTGGACAAGTTTTCAAAACCAAGGAAATACGACAAAATAACAGATAGGATGCACGACGTGGACTTCCCTTTAAATAATTTTTTTTTTTATTTTGTAGTGTCACAGGAAATAGGAGGTATTTTCACATGCACGAGGGAGGTCAAGCAATACGAGTGGTGGAAGGTCTGCGATGCGTTATTGGCCTAATCTTCTGTATTGCGCAGAGTGGGCTTTTCAACAATTGCCGTAAGGCAATTAAACCTTACCTACGATACATTGAAAAGTGAAAGAGAACCGTAACATTGCAATTTTCTTCTCAAGATTTAGAGCAAAAAGAGTTTCAAGCACTCAAAAAAGGAATTGTTAAGTGAAGTCATGATACACAAAATGTGCAATTTTATTTTTACATTAACATTATGTGTTTTGTTAGGCGTTACATACACTACGTACGTGGCGAACCTTAAATGATGTGAATGAGGTTTACCTCATTTATTTGAGTCATGACGACTATATATTAAATGATTAAAGTTAGTTTGTAAAAGGACGAGAATTAAGTAAAGAACTACAGGATATTAAAATTACTTAATTGAAGTGCTTATGTTGAGTTTGAGTTTGTTATGCTACTAAAAACATCAAATAATTATATCACTAACGTATAAGGTCGTACATGCCATACACGTAAAACGAACATTTGTATAAAGTAAGGTGATAATACGTACACCTTTATGAGGAATGGAAGCAAATAGAACAGGGGTTAAGTCACTTATTTTTACATAAAGTAATTAGGCAAGAATTAGTTTTTTTTTAACGTGGAAATTTTGATAACAAGCTGAAAATGTCAGTGCTGGTGCAGAAATGGGTCTAGAAATAACATACTCTAAAAGTCCCCTAAAATCTCGTGTGCTTTTTCAGAAATAAGGGGGCAAAGTTTGTACAGGGGTACAAATTACCAAATATTTAGAATTGTCCTTAAATGTGTTCAACATTTTTGTCATGTCCAGGATCAATAAAGGTATAGTTTGCCCTATCTACAACCGTAGTTTAAGTACTACAGAACTAAATCCTAGCGTCTCTGGGGGAAAATTTTCAAAATGATCCAATTTCATTGAAACCAGATTCAAATTGGTCGTAGAGTCATATTAAAACGAAATGTTCGAATCATCACCTACAATGAGTTCAATATTGGACATATAAGAGCAGAAAGCAGTGACCCCCCATAGAGCTCCTGTAGAACCCCCATCACAACTTGTCCCTGTAATTTTGAAATTAATGACATCACCTGTTTAAATATTCATTTGGTGTTCATGTACACTAGATGAAGAATTTGACACACTCTTTCAGAAAATCGAACCATTCTGAAAATTTACCCCCAGGATGAACCTTGATCCTTTTTACATATAGTGTATTAACCTACCAGCCATAGATGGGCAAACGAATAACCTTTTTTTAATCCTTGGGACATGACAAAATGTTTGGAACCCATTTAAGGACAATTGAAATATTTTCGTAATTTTACCCCTGTACAAACTTTGCCCCCTATTTCTGAAAATGCACAAGAGGATTTTTGGGGACTTTTAGAATGTTATTCTAGACACATTTCTTTTCCGCACCAATTCTGACATTTTCAGCTTGTTCCCCCCAAACTTTCCTTCCTCCTTTCCATTGTCTATGTTTATTAATACTCTGGCCATATGTGTTTGTTGTGCTCACTCAATCCAATAAATATAAAAAAAGATACACATAAGTCTACAACGGTTGTAACTATAGCAATACATGCGTGCTTATAAGTATAAAACGAATATCTATCAACGAACAAGTAAATACGACTTGATTAAGACTATTCAACATACTAAGCTGCTAGGACCAATATGGAATCAGTCCCAACTAAAAAGTTCAATACAAGACATTTACAATAGTACATTATATTTTTCTTCTTCATTGTTGGAATCCTACGATGCTGAAGTTAATTAACATGGTATACACGTTATAAATAGGTATTCTTAACTATTTGTTCTTACTTCATTCGAGTTAAGGATGCCTTTTAATTGGCCTACAATTATTGGTTAAACATCTCGCGAAACATATTAAATGTTTCACACGCCTATTAACGACTCTAGATATTAATAAGGCCGGCGAACTAACCCAATGAAGGATTTAGATTACTAAGAATTCATTTTCAGTAATATCAATAATCGGATAATAGATCTGATAGATAATTTCCAACACCATGCTATGAATGTATATAATTTTCACGTGAATGTGTTGTTTTGTTATTTTTCTACAAACAGGATTAGTACGGTCAAAGCCAGACTTTAGTATTAGTTAGGGTTATAAATCAGAATCCCATTCTAGAAGTTGGGGAAGAAGGTCTGAAGATTTTTTCTATAGTTTCGGGTGCTGAATCAAGAATTTTTGGGTCCAACCTTCTGGGAAATGTGGGGACTTTGTAAAATAGGGGGAAAATTTGTACGGGGTAAATTTTGGGGACATCAAGTCAAATGTTGTTTAAATGTCCCCATGTATTTGTCTCATTATAAGGATTTAAAAATATTGTTTGTCCAGGTTCGACCTTTAGTTAAACAGGAACAGCCCTATTAAGGTTCAAGGTCCTTCTGGGGGTGTAATCGTTACCCACTGCTCCGATTTCTTTGAAACTGGTGTCAAATTGTTCGTCTTGCCTTAATTATAATGTTTGGCATTTTGTTTCGTAATTACAGGGCAAAATGTAACAAGGATCGACAGGGTTATAGGGGTCACCAAAACTTGACCTCAAATTGTGTATCAGAACTGTCACCCAAAGAATTTGAAATTAATTTTGCTCTGCTTCAGTATGACCAGGGCAATAAGTTGACACCTGTTTCAACAAAATCTGAGCACTGGATTGTTTTTTGCCCAGAATGACCTTGACCTTATCCATCTGGCTGTAGCTGAGTAACCAAAGGTCGGAACCTATACAACTATCCCTTTTTTTAATCCATATATGAGACAAATACATCGGCGTAACATTTAAAACACAATTTGATCGATTTCAAATTTTACCCCCTTTAAAAATTTTACCCCCTAATTTTACAAGTACCCCACATTTTCAAGAATTTTGGACCCAAAAATTCTGATTCAGCACCCTTCAAACTATATAAAAAACATCTTCAACCTTTTCCCCAACTTCTAGAATTGGGATTCTCGTTCATAACCCTACTAATAACCTCAGATGTCTGTTCAGGTTAATTTGACTAAACTTCTTGGGGTAATGCATTCTGTTACTGCACATGTTTCCAAATCAATGTCAGTGTATATAATTAGGTCAATACGCCAGGGACAGGGAAGTTTTGTAACTGTCCCACATGCACTGATTTGTTCACTTCTACTAGTATGCTGATTTGGCTGTTATTTTTACGTGTGCAACGATAATTTTTCAGGCGGGCCTTTTCCGCGGTATTCCCCCATGCTGTATGAGGGGGGGGGGGGGTGTCGTAGAAGAAACCTATTACTTATTAACAAGTTTCGAAAGGCTTATGTGCGATTTTGGACCCATAATATGGTCCCTGTACCATATATGGTCCCTGTATCAATATGTTCCAGTAAATGTTCCAGGAAAAGTAGTCAAATAGGCCCCAGGAGCATGAATAACCATGAAGCATAAATACTCTGGAGAAATATTTGAGTCTAATATGCTCCAGGAGCAATATTTGAAACATCGCCTGGATCCTGTGCACAACGGCTCCAGGAGCATATGGCAAGTATGCTCCAGGAGCAGAGGAGAATACTCTCTCAAATGCCTCAAAAGCATATTTGCCATATGCTCCTGAAAGCTGTGGCCATCAAATTAGACTTGGAATATTTTTCCAGATTAGTATTTCTCCAGTACCATACGGCCCTGGACCATATGGCCCTGGCTATATGATCCAGGGCCAATTATCGGGACAAAAGCACTTAAAAGCTTTGACGTCAATCATTCAAAATGACGAACAGAGCATATCTACCTTGCTCCGTCGATCAATGTTTAGTGTTATGGTGTGTAACGGTAAAAGCTCAAACTTCAGGGGGGCCTGGTAAACTGATTTTTTTTAAATGCATATATAATTTAAGAGCGCTCCTAAAGTGACAGGATGAGATTTTTTAAGAATACGAATTTCTCTCAATTTTCACTTGATAGGTTGTATACCACCTACCGAGCAGTTTCGAGGTTTATTGGACCAACAGGTGGCAAAAGAAAACCGCAAACGTTGTTTTGGACCTTGCCTTCTATCGCAATCGTTCCCCATAAAACCGTCTTGACTTTCTGTCGTGCACGTACGAAAGTACGAAATCATCATCTTATTACATAAAGACGGGCGTATTCCGGGATTATTCACTTCAGGTGTGATCTAATACATTGGTAATTGCCTTCCAATATGGTAAAAACCGGGTTTCTAGGCACATTGGTAATTGTGGGCGCTTCTTCCTGGAAATCTCCTCATCTCTTTAAGCTTTATGGTATTTTCCAAATATATTCTGAATACAAAAAATGACATGTTTTTGCAAGGAATCTGTAAATAGAAATAAGGGTGTTATTAAACCGCTGAGGTAGTGAAATCTCTTCAGTGGTTTGTGGGAATAGATGTCGTCGTCTCTTGTTGTAACTAAACCGAAATGTTTTTCGTTTGGATGTTGAGATTTAAATTAAAATCTATAACCTTGATTTCCCAAAAGAAGTTAAGTATAATTAGGATGGTCTAGTAGTTTTAATCACAAGCACATTGGTTTAATTTTTGAGGGCGCTTGGCTTGCAGCTCGAACTGTGATTAAGTTAATAAATGTAATAATGGGTTCTCCTCTACCAGAACTTCATACGGCCCTAATAGTGTATCGTGATCCTATAACACCTCATTTTGTTATGGTTAAATTCACTATTCCTCAGACAAGTTTATTTCTAAACTTTCAGTTGATTTCTGCCTGTGGCAGTTTTGATTATGAGCGAATGCCGGGAGCGAACTTTCGCCGGTAAGGTTCGACGCGTTCTTATATTTAAGCCCGCATCGGTTCAGATGATATAAATCTAGTTTTTGGTATAAGGTAAGTCGGGGGACGAGGCGTAGATCACAAAATTCGGGACCTCGCGCGCGCCCGCGCGTGTGTGTGTATTGGTGTGTTGTGTGGGTGTGCGACTAATTAGGCTTTTTATTATGAATCTCAAATAAGGCCACGAAAATGCAGGGCCTAAAACCGTGGAAAGCATATATAGTCCGTCGGGAGCTACGACGTCCGGGGCTTCCCTAGACCGAACGGAATAAAGCCGTGAAACTAATGGTGCTTAAAGAGTCAACTGAATCGATTCCCCATTGTTTCACCATGTTTCCCCTGACTATTAGGGTACGCCGGACCATGGTTACTTCTACACCGGCCTAAAAGAAGGGACAAAGCTCCGCTGCAAATATTTTAGGCTTATGATAGAGAACTAACCGCCGTCCCAATCCCAGCGCAAAGTGTTCTGGATAATTATTTTTTTATCGTTTCCTTTAAATTTCCTCTCGCCGTTGCTACTCGGAAAATGTAACCACTGAAAGTGGACTGAATGTACTTGATGTGTTAACATTTAACCTCACATCACCATTTCCTCCTCTTCTATAGCCTTGAAAATACCAAAATTATTTGGAAATGTACAGGCAATTTAGCTATTATAGTCCTGCATTTTTTTTAAATTTCAGTCTTTACTTTCACATCTCACTGCACTTGTTTTGCAACATGATTATTTCAGAGGCTGCCGGAAACACGGGTCGGTTTTAATTTAAAAGTAAAGAATAAAGAAAAAAAAAAGTGCCCACTTCCAAGTTCAGCCTTATAACCCTCAAAGGTCAGTCAAATCTATCACTTAAATGAGGCATTGATGTGGAAAAATCATGATCGTTTTGATGGGGGTAATGAGGGGAAAAGTGTGCCTGCCGTATTTACCCAAACAAACCGCACATCACTATTTACTAACCAACTTGAGAACTCTAAAAAAAATTGAAAGTTTCAACCTATTTAACATTTAATTGGAGGGGTGGCTCAAGGATACCATAAGAATTAACCCTGGTCGATTACATAACCGATGGAAATGATCTTGCAAGCAAAGTAATTAAGCTAAACATTGTACAAGCTTCTAAACGTTTTAGAACGTGTAACTCTAAACATGTCAAAATATCTAAAACCCCAACTGTTTAATTTCTAAACACCAAATGTTTAATTTCTAAACACCATTGGCCGTATTCTTCAAACGAGATGTTTTAACCTAAGCGCTTTAAATCGCAATTTTAAACGCCCGCTAAAGTAAACGCACTTCTCAAAGCATGGTTATACTTAAACGCTCTTAAATTTTAGCCCGAACCATCGTTTAATTTTTAAAACAGGCGTGAAAAAGTTGTTAAAAATTAGGACTTGGTCCGGGGGGTAGTTTATTTAAGGCGTGTTTAACTTCACGTTTTCATCAAATGCCTGTATTTCAGCTCATGTGTGATACTCGTGGTTATGACAGATACCGCCTTGTTTCTCTTATCTTTCTTTTCGGATCCTAAGTTGATTTCTCTCGTCCATTTTTCCTTTTTTCTATTTTCATGCTCGTGTTTATCTGTTATAGTATTGAAGGATACCAACGGGCGGCCACAAACGAGCATATTTATTAAAATCAGTTTTTAAATGGCACGGGGTTTGTCTCATTCATTAATTCTAAAGCTTCATGCGTTAACCGCGAAATTCTTGAATTACCCTTGGGCATCCTGACATTGCATTACAATACGGAAGGCATTGTCGACATATAAATAGTGGCACGCACAGGTAATGATATATAGGCGAAGATAGTCACAGTTCGGTGGACTGATATTTACGGCGTTTTTTAAATGCAGTGGTTAGCTAAAACGACTTTGTTAAAATATGCAACTGCGGTTTTTTTAAACAGCGCGTTTAGCTAACCACATTTAGGCCTAACCAACTCGTTTATTTTAACATAGTTTGAGGGAATACGGCACCCTGTGTTTAATTTCTAAACACAGTTTAATTGCTTAAACATTCAACACCGAAACCACCTTGCTTTCACTTTCTAAACACTGTTTTTACAGTCAGTGCAGCAGTTACATTAGAGATGCAAAATGGCGGGCACAAATCAGGGTATAGTTTTTCTGACTCACCATATGGGACTTATATTATCACCATATTACAAATACTCCTTATTATTAAAGGAGACAAGCTTGGACCATGGGTCGGGCCCATAGACGACAACGTAATAGAGAGACACTAAATCGAGTTGCCCTATTCTTTATACCGTTGTAGGTGGACTTTGAGTGCGGCGCGGGTTAACTTCTTGCACCCGAGTTCAATTCCTCCTTACAAGGAATGGGAAAAATGTCATGGTTTGGAAAAAGGCACCCTGAAACACTAATCTGTACCAACGACCAACACCCCAATTTTAGGCTATTGCTATATTTAATTATTGGCCTATTCTCACCAATCATCCAACACAAATCCATAGCAGTTGTTTTGTGTATTATGGTGAAGAAAATGGCAAATGAAATGCTATTCACTGATATTAATGTCTTTTAGTCGTCTTGACATGTTGCCAATTTCGTTGAATTATTCCTATGTGGAATTTGTTTTTCATTATTTATAGGCTTATTATTAATAGTGGATAAAACCTATGATATAGGGAGCTTTCGTAAATCGCACGATGCGACGGATAGGCTCGACGGTTCCTAGAACATGTGCGCATTGGCGCCAACTTGCGATACGTCGGTCCTCAGATTCCCCCTGCAAACAAAAAAGTCAACACCGCAAAAGCCCTGTACAACCGTCGTGGCGAGGACGACTGATCGCTGTCCATAAAGGCCATACGTATTGCTGCAAACGCGTTGCGAGAAAGTAGCAACGCGTTGTGACATTTCGTCAACGCGTTGCGACGTCGGGCCAATCAAAATCAGGAATTTCTGTGACGTATTTCAAAAAATAGACCCCAACGCGTTGCGATATACTTTTGCAACGGCGTTGCAAACATTCATCACACACGTTGCGATATTCACAACGCCGTTTCAAGCTTCACAACGCGGGGCTAAAGGGTACACAAGCCCTAAGGGCCCAAACGTATGCCCGCAACGCGTTTGCGAATTTCAGCAACGCGTTGCGACATTTCAGCAACCGTTGCGACATTTCGGCAACGCGTTGCGGTGTCGGCCATCAAAATCATGAATTTCCTGTGACTGTAATTTCACAATAATAAATCTCACAACGCGTTGCGACTTCACAACGCGTTGCAAACCTTCACAACGCGTTGACAACCTTCACAACGCGTTTTGCGGCAATACGTTATGACCCTTTATTGGCATTCACACGCGTGTTAAGTTTACAACTGTGTTTTTAAGCTCGCAACGCGTTTTGAAGGCTTGCAACGCCGTTGTGAATGCCATAAGGGACATAACGTATTGCCCAGCATTCAACGTTTTTATTGATGCAAAAAGGACCCTTAATTTTCTCTAATTCCTCTCTCCACACTAAGGCCCGGTAAGGTCCACCATCCAGCAGGATTTTCGGACTGCACGCTATTGGAAATCCCCATTGCTGTGTGTAGGGGTGCGCTGTTTTTCATACCACTACTGTGTTTATCCACACTTAGGAATCGCATTAATCGTACTGTGTGAGTCAACATATTTACTGATACAATTATGACAAAGTAATTCATTAAAAGTTATGTTCTCTCACAGTAAACAACGCCCTAAATAAGCTTTAAATATCTTCGTGCATTTAATAACAAATCCACTCTTGAACACACTTCCCTACTCAGTATGGATTTATGCGATCTTCTGCCATCTCCTCTGTCGACCAAACTTGCTAAGAGAAAACACTTTGAATTGGTCAATTCTCACAATTTTTAACCTGGCGGTCGAGATCTTTGACTAATGAGATTGAATGTTATATCGTTGGATAGGGAATGAATTACCCATTACAATAGTATGTGGAATTAGGATATCAGCTGTTGTATGGCCTTGTTGAGAGGTAAACAAACTTTGGTTAAAAGGTGAACAGGATGATGAAAAACAGGGGTTTTACACAGGAAAATAGTAACAATCCATGCTAAAAGCTGGGCCCCTTATAAAAAAATTCTGGCGGGTCGCCCTTGGTGCCTAACCCATTTGTGTCAGTGATGGTTATTCTATGAGAGACTTTTCTCAGCCCCATAAAGGTTACTTGGAATTAGTGGGCTCCAAGTATGACAGAGTTGTGGCAAGTTTAATGCCAAAAGGCAGCTACCAATAGTTGTTTTCAATGACCGTTCTGTGTGGGGCAGATAAGCTTGCAAAGAGTAACTAATAGTGTATTGCATTAGTACCCCAAAGGTTTTGATATGACCGTTGTGGCTCTATTTTTTGAAATACGTCAAAAAAAATGGCATGACTTTGTTGGGCCGACGCCGCAACGATTGCCAAAATGTCTCGACAACGCGTTGCACTACTTTCTCACAACGCGTTGCGACAATTGTTATGACCCTTATGGCTTGTGAAAACTTGGCACGCGTTGTGAAGTTCGCACGCGTTGTGAAGGTCGCAAACGCGTTGTGAAGACTTGCAACGCGTTGTGAGTTTCCACAACGCGTTGCTAGATACTTTGCAAACGCGTTGTGGGTCTAATGTTGAAATCGTCCTGAAATTCGCTTCTAATTGGCCGACGCCGCAAGGCGTGCTAACTTTCTCGCAACGCGTTGCCCAAAGGTCGCAACGCGTTGCGGCAATACGTTATGGCGTTTATGGCTTGCCATAGACGGCAACCTTGGGGTGTTTTACCGTCGTAGAACGATCTGTCGTGAAAACCGAAGCTCCTATTAATTAAGGGGATACAAACGGTTGGGAATGGTCTGTGTCGAGATCTTCCAAGTGTCTATCCACTAAAAAGATGGAACAGGCCTTTGATAAACATTTGCATAGGGAGCTTTGCGAAATCACGACGGATTAGTTCTAGACGGTTCCTCGAACATGTGTGCATGCGCCGACTTTGCGATATACGTCGGTCCTCCAAATTCTACAACACGCAAATAGCCCAACAACCGTCATGGCGAGGACGACAATGCTTGGTGTTTTAACGTACGTAGAACGATCCGTCGTGGGAAATCGAAAGCTCCCTATTAACACTAGAGCGGAGACCAATGGCTATAAATGTCTATACACTTATAGTTTGGATTTAGCACAACTGGAACTCTTCTCTGACAAAAATTATTGTTTAGAGAATGCCAAATGAAAAAAAATAATGAGGTAATGTTCAACCTTATTCCTTGAAAGATATAGACCTTTCACAATGAGGGCACCTTTAAAGTATGACCTTTTACCAAAATTCGCCATTGTCTTGGTTTACTTGTATGACCTACTTTCTAAAAATGCCATTGGTCCTACGTTGATATTGAGGAAGATTATGGGCCGAGAAAACGCATTGTGAACTGCCCCCTTAACCCCCATCACGACCAAAAACTAACTAAAATCACTGGGTTGAGGCAGTTGAAACCTAGAAAATGCACATAGTCCAAAAAGTTGCGATGACGTCATCGTACGCACGCCACACACGTCGGGCACGAAATGCTGGCGGGCCAGCGACACCCCTGTGGTTTGCAACCTGGCAGGGGACTGATGCGCCATGAGTCCCGGTGTGAAAGCAGATATAGTTCCGGGTGGGAGCCTAGTCCGGGGGGCTCATAGACGATACGGGAATAAAGCGTGAAATTGATGTTGCGCGAAGAGTTAACTGAATCGATTTTTGCCCTATTGTCACCATTGTTCCCGGACTATGAGTTACGCCGGACCAATGGTTCACTTCTAACCGGTGTGGCAGGAGGTATAGTCCTTCGGGCTCAAAGTCCGGGACAATGGTGAACAATAGAGCAATCGATTCAGTTGATCTTCACGCAACATTAGTTTCACGCTTTTTCCGTTGTCGAGCACGGACTATGCCACCGCCGGGGCTATGATTACTTTTCAAACCGGTCTTGTGTGTAAAGGAAACTGAGTGTCCTCATGAGAAGTGTCCTAGCTCCATAGCAACAGTACGGAATACTAAACCGTGACCTTGTAGACGAGGCCATTTGGGTACAGTGCTGGAATGATGGCATAAGAACCAATGGACGAACCACAATAGAGGGATGGGTGTCGTAGGACACTGCCACACGGACACTGTATTATATGACACCGGTTCTAACCCCACTCAAAACGTGCAATCTTCTTTAGCTTCTATCCCTCTACCCCTTCCCTTCCTCCCGGGAGATAGATTAGAAACGAGAACAGTACCCCATCCATTCATATTCCCGTTCATATTATTATGGACTGTCCCCTTTAACTCACCTTCATGTCGCTAACAAATCAACCTAACGTTTTGAACACGTGTAGCGTTTTGGAATTAAAAACGTTAGAATCAGAGATTTCGAAGTATAATTTTGTGTCATATTTTTTTTTTAAATTTAACTAATATTAAAGATAGTAAGATAAACTGCCCTATTGCAAAGTTTGAGATTCATCGAATATTTCATTTTGATTAGTGGACCTAGTAAATCTTTATGCGTGTTCTACAGCAGTACTAAATAAAATACTCATCCAGTCATTTTCTAATATTTGAAAAAAAATTCTGGGTTTTGTACAATTTTTGGACTAAAACCACTGATTGATTTCCGATCATTAGTATGGTATGCAAATTTAAAGGCAACATATTGGCAGTGTGCTTTCAAAATGTGTGTCAAATATGAAAAAAGGATTAAGATTGATGGCATTTTACCGATCTAGCACGATATGAAGTAGACTTTTACTGGTTTTGCCACGAAATTATACCGCAAAACCCACACCTCATAATCGTTTTAAAATATTAGAAAAAAACATCATGCGATGTGCATTTAATTGCAGCTAAATTCCAATTTACAATATACGACCATATACAACAGAATTCATTTAGTTTTTTTGCCCAATTGTCTCAAAGCTTATGCTCTTAAACATTCAAAAGTTGGCTTGGAACTTTTTTGTGAGAACAAAAAGTTATGACAATTCGAAAGAAATCTTTGTTTTTTTTTTTGTTTTTTTTTTTAAAACAGATTTCGTTACAAGTTTTACGCTCTTTGAGAGTGCTCAAATTAGCGCCTAAAACGGATTCATAAACAGGGTTTTAAAACTTAATCTTATGACCGATTTTGTTAAGTCCATATGCCCGGGTATAGGCCGGGCAGATTTTTAAAGGAAACGTGCCAGGGAAGTAAAAGAGAGAATTTTCTATTTTTGTAGGTAAATCCTAAAAATATTATGTTTCTTTCCTTGATTTCAGCAAAGCTCAAATTGTAAGTCCCTTGATTGATGGAGTGCTCGAATGATTGATTCGTCGTGTATACCAGTATTTCGAAATATAATTTGTCATTCTAGTGAGTTTGAGAAAATGAAGGAAAACCTATTAATACTGATTAATCATGTAATTTTGTTGTATGCTCGCGTCTCAGCCGTTTTATTGCAAAAAAGAAAAGCAAAAAAAATTATAATTCAATAAAGTTTGAACAATTAGGGTCTATTTATATTATATAAAAGGATTCAACAGGGATGGCCCCCCCCCGCCCGCTCACATAAGAGGGGTTGTATCTAAAGTTCAAAATTGAAATATTTCCGATCTCATCGGCTCCACCTAGTTCTTTTATTAGTGTTTGTATTTATGCTATGCTGCTGCCCATGGGCTGGTTCAGTAACCGCAAATTCGATTACCTCGCCTTTCTTCATGCCCTTTTTGTCTTAACTTTACAAGGCAATAAATTTATTGGCGTGACAAATTACATCAAAGTCATTTCAGACGACGTTTTGAGCACCAAAACGACCACACATAATGTTAAGCTCCCAATACTAGACCTATATAATACCGTTACACGTCAAATGCAAAATTAAAAGAATATGTTATCATGGAGAAACTCCAATTTCCGGCACAATGTCTTCACAAGTTCAGAGAGTCTTTGAACTTGACTTTTGAATAAATTAACTAACTAAACATGTCACTTTATGCTACATAAGTTCTTTTTCAACAACTAGTTAGACACGCGCGCGGGAGAGTAAGCTCCTGGTTATTTGCGGTTAAATCAACCGTGCCGAATAATTTCCTTTTTGTTTGAACATTTTAATTCGGGCTAACTCGCGCCGATCTTGAACATGCGTGCTTAAAATAGTTCTCTGCACCTGGGGTGGGCGGGCCCCAGGGGGGGTGCCGATCTTGAACATATGTTGCTAAAATAGTCCCCTGACCCGGGGGGCACGGTGATACTTCGTTGGGAAAGTGCGGGTACCCGTTCAAAAACAGTAAATTTTCAACGTTTACTGTCACACGCAGTAGGACTCCTTTTATTTGGGAAAAAAATATTGTTTCGTCCCTGAAGACCCATATAATATGCAATGGCTTATATTCACCTCATCCAAACTTAACTGGGATCTAAAAAAATAATAACAAAAATGAAAAACAACTTTTTCAAAAAATGCGGTACACCCATTTTCCAATTTTTTGACCCCCCCCATTGCTTGGGGAAAGGGGGCTATCTGATGTATATGCACGTACGCTTGGAGTAGTTATAGTGTCGTCCCTGCATGAGATGAATGCTTATAGCCCTATAAGAAACACCCACTTTTAAAATGGTGACTTCTTTACGTCTAATTATTTTCTTCCCATATACCTCGTTTTTGATAGTCCAAACTCCCTGCTTTGATTTCCATTCGGTTTTATAGGAGACCCCCCAGAGGTCTTGAAAATGCTTAAAAGAACGCCCTACAACCTCGACAGCCAACAGCAGCGAACCGAGAGGCCACCCTCTGATATTTATCCTTCCCGACACTCTTCCCCCGAGGCCAAGTCTCCGGGCGTATTTCCTCGGCCACTCGCCGATTCCACAAAGAAAGGAAACGGTTATTTTTGTACAACCATGTACTTATTAATGTTGAAACAAAGGTGTAAACAAAACGCTAGTTGTATGAGCTAGAAGCGAAAATTAACGTGCAAAGTGAATTCCTTTCCAAAACGCCATTAAGATGTGTTGTACAGACACTGAAAGAATCAATGACCTCAGCTATGCCAACGGAGTAGTTTGAAAAAACTGGGGGGAAAGGGGAAATTAAAAAAAAGTTTTTCGACTAGAGAAGTTAAAGAAGCCGTCCAGGAAAGTAAAATAGTCAATGTGATGAACCTATCATACTGTTTATCGCTCCACGTATTTTAAAGCCATTATCAGTAATTTTTTTCCAAATTTAAAATGCCTAGTGTCTATCCATTTCTGGTGTTAGGTCATATCAATACCTTATCTGTTCTTTGTGAAAAACAGGCACTAAAGCATTTGAAACGGTCTTAAAGATGCCATTTACGACTGCTTCTAAACCTTAAAAAAGTCGGATCCCGACTTTTATTAGTAAACAAAGCATAAATATCATTATCTTGACAAATACGGCGTGTTACGCTTAGCCACTTCCAGAGGTCTTTACTACAACAATTTCCAATACAACAGTGCAAATAAATCGACTTCGATGAAAATAGGTGGCGCGATTTGTTTACATCGTGAAAAAATCGGTGATAGTGGCTCAAAGGAACACAGCACTGTGACATTTCTAGCAAATGCAAAATTCCTTGAAATTTAAAATGCACATAATTTCCGACTTTGTTTATAATAAACCAAATTTCACTGCGGGTATTTCCCCAATGCTTGCTACATACAGTTGAGGTGTTAATCCATCTAGCACCTGTTTGATCAATATCTTTAAACGTGTCTATAGAAAACAAAAAAGGCAATGGTACTATGATGTGAATTACTCTAGGACTGGGTTAATCCACCTAGCACCTGTCAGATCAATATCACATACATATCTATAGAAAACAACAAAAACAAAAGCAATGGTAAGCGAGTAACTGACAACGACAATGACTGTTTTTTTTTCTCTTCAAAATTTGCCAAAAGCATGCCAGGTACACAATGAATGGGGCAGTGATGTCACTGCTTTGAGGGTTTCTGGTCACGCCCTTGAAATGTGTGACCTTAGTTAGTCATGCTTGAGAGCCTAAAATGCTACCATCCCCTCCTCGGCTGCGCATCCCCGTACCTACTTGTGGAAATGCCCTCGCGTCTCTTTAAATTGTTTTGTAAACACCAATTGCATGGTTAATATAGGGTGTCCGTGCACCTCAGATCAGGTAAAATTTTACCAACATGTTTTCGGTGTATTTTATAAAGTTATTACGGAGAAACCAGCAAAGAAAACTATTCAAACTGATCCCATGCAAAAATCGCTTCCACTTATTTCAAATTAATTTTGATGTTTGCATTGTGAGAAAATTGCAAGAGAATATTGTTTTAATGACTGCTCGCTGATGGCAGTCACTACAACATGTTCACTGCCGCCCATTCATTGTTTGTTCACCTGGCACGAGCTCGCATACCATTGCTTTTGTTGTTTTCTATAGACATGTTTAAAGATATTGATCTGACAGGTGCTACGCGGATTAACTCTTCAACTGTATGTAGCAGCAGTCATAGGAAAATAACTGCAATGGAATTTAGTTTAAAGGAAATATGTCAAGATTTTTGTCAAGCTCAGTTTGACTTACATTCATAAAATATATGTACATACATCACGAATTCCCGAAAAAAATAATACAATTTGATGTAAAATTAACAAAATAGAGGCATTTTAATTTTTGCTTTTTTGACATACAAAGAAAACGGGCGGATTTTTCGCCACGGCTTCATTGATCAAAAGCGCCCAATTTTGCTCTCCTCGTGACGTCAAAGTGATGACCAAAACATCGTGTTGACTCGAATTGTTATTGCTGACACTGTAATATTGATGGATTAATGAAAGTAATAATAAAATTAGAAAAATAAGTTAGAGAATGACATATTTTGTTTCATTTCGTTGTGTTTTAATTATTATTAAGTGGCTTTTTTTTTTTTTTTTTTTTGTGGCTTTAAAGGAACACAGCACTGTGACATTTCTAGCAAATGCAAAATTCCTTGAAATTTAAAATGCACATAATTTCCGACTTTGTTTATAATATAATAAACCAAATTTCACTGCGGGTATTTCCCCAATGCTTGCTACATACAGTTGAGGTGTTAATCCATCTAGCACCTGTTTGATCAATATCTTTAAACGTGTCTATAGAAAACAAAAAAGGCAATGGTACTATGATGTGAATTACTCTAGGACTGGGTTAATCCACCTAGCACCTGTCAGATCAATATCACATACATATCTATAGAAAACAACAAAAACAAAAGCAATGGTAAGCGAGTAACTGACAATGACTGTTTTTTTTTCTCTTCAAAATTTGCCAAAAAGAATGCCAGGTACACAATGAATGGGGCAGTGATGTCACTGCTTTGGGGGTTTCTGGTCACGCCCTTGAAATGTTTGACCTTAGTTAGTCATGCTTGAGAGCCTAAAATGCTACCATCCCCTCCTCGGCTGCGCATCCCCGTACCTACTTGTGGAAATGCCCTCGCGTCTCTTTAAATTGTTTTGTAAACACCAATTGCATGGTTAATATAGGGTGTCCGTGCACCTCAGATCAGGTAAAATTTTACCAACATGTTTTCGGTGTATTTTATAAAGTTATTACGGAGAAACCAGCAAAGAAAACTATTCAAACTGATCCCATGCAAAAATCGCTTCCACTTATTTCAAATTAATTTTGATGTTTGCATTGTGAGAAAATTGCAAGAGAATATTGTTGTAATGCCTGCTCGCTACTGGCAGTCACTACAACATGTTCCTGCAACCCATTTAATTGTTAGTTTACCTGCATGAGCTCGTCATTACATCGCTTTGGTTGTTTTCTATTAGACACGTTAAGATATTGATTCGACGGTGCGACGCGGATTATAACTCTTTCACTGTAGTAGCAGCAGTCATAGGCAAATAACCTTGCAAGGGAATTTAGTTAATGATTAGCAGGAAGCGACACATGTGCGTACATTTATGGACACATTTGTTTAGTAAGTAAAGTGATTTTATTATTTATGAATATTTGAATAACATGCTCAGTTAGGCTGAAAAGCTCTGAGCATGATCAGTAACAGCAAATATGGCAAATATCAATAAAAGTAAATATTAATTTAACTAAAAAATAAGAAACATTGTAAGTCTAGTTCATGTTAGTTGAGTGATTTGCTAAATATTTGGATCCAGAGTTTTTGTGACAATTCAACTTCCGGTTCTCGGATTTAGAAAAATTCTGGATCAATCTTTCTTTTCAAAACAAAATTGGAAACTGAATTCAACATACACTATAATCACATATGTATATTACTATTCGGAAGTCTGAATATATTTAACATTATAGTACTGTGCATAATTTTAGTTTCAAAACCTGTTGATTTTCGAAATCACCAACACTAAGCTGTGGAACTTCGTCTCTGCAATGGATATGGGAACCTGCCGATTCCGAAATTTTTTAAAGATGACAATCCAACGATACTCTAGGGGTTACGCCCCCCCCGGCGTTTACCCCCCATACAGAAAAGGTGACACCCGTAGAGTTAGTTAATGACCCTCTATATCAATGCTGAGGTAGTCAGTACCCTCAAATTGTAGTGTCACTTTATCAAGTACGGCCAATTTAAGGTTACAAGGGGGTCAAAATTTTAAAATGTTCCACAATCATGTTGGCGAATGTATGCCATATTGTCCGTCTAGTCATAAGGATTCAAAAATGTATAGTCTGTGCCATCTATGACCATGGTTTTGGAGTATCGGGTATATAAAGTGTTTTAAAAGTCCAATTTCCATTTGTCCAATGGGTCAAATTCAGAAAGTTGCTCTATTTTGGAAAAATGAAGAAGTTGTTCATCTAAATTAATGTGTCAAAAATAAGGAATGGTTGTAGCATTATGAATGCATAATTACCATGGATGCGAATAAAATAGTCATAGGGCAACCTTAATCCAATTAGTGTTGACCTTCTTTGATCATTATCTCAGTAAGTAAAAAACATTTAACATAATCAAAAAATTATACGTTTTTATGATTCCTCTTTCTCGGGCAATAATTTGCAAGTCTTTTAAAAATATAATCAGATAAACTTTTAATGTTGGCCACGTAAATTGATATTGACCTTTTTTACCCATTTTAGTTCATTTTGTACCCTATACATGTAACTCCCAAAACCAATGGGCCGTAGGTGGTCAAACTATAAAATTGTGGTAATCCTTCTGACTAGTAAACAAATCTGGCCATTACATTCAACTTGATTGGAGCATTTTCCAAAGTTTGACCCCTGTTAACCTTAAATTGGTCCCCTATTCAAAGTTACAATTTTTAGAGTACTAACTACTAGAATTGATATAGAAGGGTCCATACTAACTACCAAAGGGGTTAAACCTTGTCTGTAGTGGGCGGGGAGGGGGGTGTTGGGGGGTACGAACTCCTAAATAGGCCCTGGATATTCAAGTCACTCCTTCTCGACAGTCCAATCCACCAAGCCGGGAAATGGAGTTGTCCAAAATTCAGTCCCACAATCGCAATGGGCGAGGAAACAATGGATCCGCCTTGTTGCTTGGTGTTAGATATACAATCTAGCTAGGCTCTATCCTTGCACATTCTTCGATTAAATAATTGAAATGTGGGACGGTGTTGATATCAATGAGATGTACACCAGAAAATCATCGTCAAGTTCTATTTCCTCTTTTTAGCAATATTAATAAAATTAATAAAAAATCACGAATATTTGTATGACGTAGGAAGCGTACGTAAGATGATGAAAGAAAATCAAATTCCATTTTCCTTTTCTAAGACGCACGTCTTATATGTGAAATTAAAGTAGTTTTTATCACCAATTGTTTCCTGGCTTGTTCACACCTGGTTGTAATAGACTATCGTTAGCTATCGTGTTGCAAAAATCACATTAACAAATGGAAAATATTTAAAGAAGAAAACAAAACCATTAAATGACTGACAACAATTAAAATAATAATGTACGGCTACGTAGACGACCGTCCCTGTAACAAGGTTTTAATGCCCTGACGCACATATGTGTGAATTAACCTGTGAAAAAAGGTACGAACTAATAAGAGACTTAATTTATCTATATAAGGTGGCAAAGGTCTTATTGTTATTAATTGACCTCTTTGTCTTTATATATGGGGGCAAAATGTACCAAGGAACCAGTTTAATCTGCTTGTATAGGTTTTGGCGAGGGTGAAAAAAAAAAAGTCGGCTATTGTAGGGATTTGTGTTTTCAGTTGCGGAACAGCGAGGGGCCTGCCACGGGGACTGGAGTCGTGGAAAATCTGGCGACTCGTGTAATAGACGCTACAAAACACCTTATTTACAGTTTTGTATGAGCAGATTGAATTATGTTATATTCTAATCAAATTTGATAAAATTAAACGCTATTGACCTTTGATAGACACCAATTTCCCGGGATCACCGACCTCTTAAACTGAAGTGGGACACCCCTTTGCTCAATAGTTCAAGACAGGTGTCATTATTGTTTTCAAAGCTGGACTGTATTAAAGCGGCACTGGCACACGTTCACAAAATATGAACTTTCTTCCTTGCTCTCAATGATAGTGTCTAGGCCATTGGAAGACCAGAGATATATTTACACATAAAAATAACATCCCCAAAACAGATTAGGGACATTGATATGAGGAAAAGACATCCAGGTAATTTGTGGCCAACTTTGAAGTTTTCCATAACTTTAATCAACAAATGTGTATATTACATGAAATATTTTTTGACTCGTACTCACTGATATTTAAAACACAAAGGTTATTAGACCGGTCATCAACAGTGTGCATAGGGGGAGAAACATGCATTACGGAGTTGATTTGTTCTTGTGTTAAAAAGCCATTTTCGTCTGCTGAATTTACGGCCGGCGACCGTCAAAGTATAAAATCGTTCTGTTCCATATGGAAGCTGATTGGTCTTTAATCATTTCGGGTGAGGGCCTTCTGTATATAAAAGCTTTACAAACATGCAAAAATATCGATTTTGAACAGTTGTGCCAATGTGGCCAGTGTCTCTTTAATCGAAAGCTGGTAAGAAATGAATGTATGTAAAATAATGTAAACATGGAAAATGTTCGACACCGTCAAAGAAAGTTACTGCCAAAAGCGTATACCTGTCAAACGACTTAGATATTAAACTCTCTCATGTTTGCCTTCACTTTTAGCAAACCTATGTAAATGTTTACTGATGGTATCATCTTAGGCCCCCCCCCCCCCAAAAAAAAAAACAAGTTTTGGTCTCAGAAGAAAAATGTGAAAAAGCTAATGCGAAAAGCGTTTTTTTTTTTCAATTTTCGGCCGCTTCGCTGCCAAAATTTGCGATTTTGATTTTTAAATTTTTACAAAAAAAATTTTGTAAAGTGAGTAAATCTAAAAGTTGAAAAAACAATTTGTAAACATAATGCGCGCGGTCGGAGACAAACTTGTTTTTTCTTCGACTTCTAGTATTCAGTGAAGTTCCACACACCGTGATGATTTAGAATCGACAAGTATATTTAAGGTTGGAACATAATTTGCTGATGTTTTTAAGCACGTGAAAAAAGGTGATTAATGAGAAAGTTGTAACGAGAAAGGCTGAATAACTCTAATTTAGGCAATTTCGGTGTTGTATTTGTATTTGAGTCTGGACTTGTGAACATGGCATGGTGGATGTGCTGACGGTTTAGGTCCAAAAATAGGTGATCAATATTTAAGTTTGAGCGATTTCTCATCAAATAGTTATAAATCCGGGTCTGAAACCATAACTGGCAAAGGAGTCGGCGTCACTTTCTGGGGACTGTGGTAGTACGTTTGGAGGAAGCAAACGAATATTAAAGCTGCACTGGCACAGTTTCACAAAATATGAAATTTCTTGCATTTGCCTCACTTATATTCTAGGCCATAGGCCACACATTTCGCATACTTTATTCACATTTTCATCCTACTTTGGGGCGCAATATAGGAATTTCTAAGTTTTAAACACACTTTGTTTGAAGGCGGACAAATTGGGCCCGCCATATTGAACGTTAAATGTACTCACTAAGCAAAACGGCAGATCTGATTTTCTAAGGGTACCAACGACATTATTGCCTTAATTTATTTTCTCATTTTATGACTATTTTTTTTATTTTTTTTATTGGCATTATAACTTTATACTTTGTAGATCTTTGTCATGCGGCCATGGTGGCTACCATCTTGGATCCGAAGCAACACCAATCAAATATGCATGCAAGCGGTCTTAATGGCTCTAGAAGAACAATTTTTTGGTTTTTTGTTGTTGAGATACGGTGAAAACTATTTTTCTGAAAAATGGCGATCCTAATTTTGCATAAAATTTACTCAAACATGGAACGTGGGCAATTTTTTTGAATTTTTTAACATGCTAATCGTTTTCTACGCATTTTTTCTGATATAGAACTCGATTAGAAATTTATTTCAGGGGGGTGCACGTGACCCCTTCTACCCACTAACTCCCATTGGAAGAACAGAGATATCTTTACACATAAACATAACCTACCCAAAAGCAGATGGGACAGGGATATGAAGGATAAAGACATCCAGGTAATTTGTAGGCCACTTTTAATTTTTCATAACTTTAAATAAACAAATGTTTACATTGACATGAATATTTTTGACTCGTCCTCACTGATATTGAAACCACACAGGTTATAGACCGATCCAACAGTGATAGCGTGGAACATGCATACGGCGTGCGTGTTCTTGTGTTAACGCCGTTTTCGTCGTCTGCTGGATTTCACGTCGCCGGCGACGTAAGGATTTAAATTATAAAATCGTTTCTGTTTCCCATAAGGAAGGCTGATTTGGTCTTAATCATTGCGGGTGAGGCTTTGTATATAAAAAGCTTACAACCATGCCAAAAATATCGATTTTGAAAAATCTTGAGGGCGCACTATTTTTCAATGTGCCAGTGTCTCGTTAAGAGTAAGTAAGGGCTACTACGATGCAAGGTATTTCAAACGTGCCGCGTCTCGATTACAATCAGGCACACAATTTCGTCAAGATTTCAGTTTCGTCTTCCTTTTCACTTGATCACACTTGTGCGTGACTATTTTTTGAAAAATTATATATCCTCTTCCATGTTCAAGATTTCATTTCGGAACCAACCTAGCACCTTAAGTCAATACAACATTTGCCTTTACACACTAACACCATAAACACGGGTCTCCAACCTTTCATAAAAACGACAAACAGTCGAAAATGTTAATATCAAAGGTAACGTCGTGTCGTTCAGATCCAGAGTTTTTCTTAATAAGCTTGGTTTATATTCGGTCCTCCAGTAGTATTTCTTAAATTCAAGATGTTGGCTAATAAAGCCGCTTTCAAGATTGTTGAACTCGGTGATATTAGCCGCCATCTTCATTTTCAAATAAGTCAACCAAACAAAAATACCAGCTTTGGGTTTTAATTGGTCAAACGCACATTTCTCATACTTTAATTCACATTTTCATCCTAATTTGGGGACAATATAAGGTAATTTCTAAGTTTTAACACATTTTGAAGGCGGACAAATTGGCCGCCATATTGAACGTTAAAAATTGAGAGCACGTGTGGTCCAGTCGGAAAACGCAGGACTCATGATCAGTAGATCGCCGTGGCCAACGTGTTGTGTCCCTGGGCAAGACACTTTATCTCGCTTGCCTCACTTCACCCAGGTGTAATTTTCTCATTTTATGACTATACGACTAAATAAAACAGGCATTTAGCACTTTTATACTTTGTAGATCTTTGAGGCGGCCATGTTGGCTACCATCTTGGATCCGAAGCAAAACAACAATACAAATATGCATGGCAAGCGGTCTTAATGGCTCTAGAAGAACAATTTTTGTTTTTTGTTGTTGAGATACGGTGAAAACTATTTTTCTGAAATGGCGATCCTAATTTGCATAAATTTACCTAAAAATGGCACGTGGGACAATTTTTTGAATTTTTTAACATAGCTAATCGTTTTCTACGCATTTTTTCTAATATAGAGACATCGATTAGAAATTTATTTCAGGGGGGTGCACGAGACCCCCTTCTACCCACTAAACTACCATTGGAAGAACAGAGATATATTTTACACATAAAAATAACATACCCAAAACAGATAGGGACATTGATATGAGGATAAAGACATCCAGGTAATTTGTAGGCCAACTTTTAAGATAACTTTAATCAACAAATGTGTACATTACATGAATATTTTTGACTCGTACTCACTGATATTGAAACCACAAAGGTTATAGACCGATCAAACATGATAGCGTGGGAAACATGCATACGGCGTGCGTGTTCTTGTGTTAAACGCCATTTTCGTCGTCTGCTGAATTTAACGTCGCCGGCGACGTTAAATTATAAAATCGTTCTGTTTACCCATAAGGAAGCTGATTTGGTCTTAATCATTCCGGGTGAGGGCTTTTGTATATAAAAGCCTTACAACCATGCAAAAATATCGATTTTGAAAAATCTTGAGGGCGCACTATTTTTCAAATGTGCCAGTGTCTCTTTAAGAGTAAGTAAGGGCTACTAACGAGGCAATGGTATTTCAAACGTGCGCGCGTCTCGATTACATCAGGCACACAATTTCAAGATTTCAGTTTCGTCTTCCTTTTCACTTGAATCACACGTGTGCGTGACTATATTTTTGAAAAACATCCGATATATCCTCTTCAATGTTCAAGGATTTCATTTCGTAACCAAAACTAACACCTTAAGTCAATACAACATTTGCCTTTACACACTAACACCATAAACACGGGTCTCCATCCTGTCATAAAAAGCGACAAACAAAAGTCGAAAAATATATCAAAGGTAACGTCGTGTCGTTCAGATCACAGAGTTCTTAATTAGCATGGGGTTTTATATTCGGTTCCTCCAAAAGATTTATCTCAGATGAAAAAAAGGGAAAGCGAAATGCATTTGTAGTTGATAAGGGCTATGCCAAATGCGTTTTTTAAATTTAATTTGGAACCGCTTTCTTTTCTATCGCTTCGCGAAATTTTCTTTCTTTATGAAGACCTGAAAACCTAAAAATCTTAAAATGGACGGGGAAAAAGGCGGTATAATGCGAATATTTAAAGCTATACGCACGATTTTTTTTTTCTTTGGTATTATTACTATAACTCAAATTAAAAGTAATAAAGTTTAGGAGATGTAGTTAAACAATTGTGTATACATACAGAAGCTTGACAAATTGTTAAACGTGACCTCGCAACCGAATCAAGCATGCAAGCATATAGTGCTTGTTTCAAGACAAAGCAAAAAAAGGCTTTGTCGGAGTACAGTGTAGGTCAGAGATGATGATATGAACAACTCAAAGAGTGGACAAACTAAATACCAGTGTTTCGGTCAGGTACGCGCGTTTAAAGCCAATTTAACGGAGGGAGACTTTTTCGGTGCAATATTGAAAGAATGTAGAATGGTCCTAAAATGTCTCCGTGTACATTGGTCACTTTCCCCCAATTTTTATGACCTTCAATATTAATGTTGAATAGAGCACTGCCTATTTCTTCCAAGCCAAAGTCAACCCCCATAGGACCAATTAAACTTAAAAAAATCCCGACTTGGATGTTTGATGGGTTGCAGGGCAGTTACACTAAGGTTTGACAAATCAGGGAGGTTCAAACTGTTTGCCCTTGTATTTGAAAAGTCCGTGCAGGTCTCCCAGTTATACATTCACATTTTGCGTTGATTAAACGGATCAAGAAATAAGTACATAAAACCTGGTTAGTTTAGGAGTTGTTCATGAGGAGCTAAGTGTTGTGGAATGTTAAACATAAGGATTATTTGAACAAGCTAGGACATAGGAAACAACTCAACAGAATATTTGTGTTTTTTTCCGGTCAGTTGCGTGTATGCCGTCAAAGGCAAAAAACAGGAATTTATCTCCTGGCTACTGTAGGAGCAATTGTTTTAATATGATCCCTTGACAGAGTTCACTCTAAATTAGAACTACAGGGCTGTTACTTAACTTTATACCTGAAACTGGCTTTCTAGTCATCATACTACATCATCCACAGTGTATAGAATCACATTTCGTGTATAGAGCAGAATGGCATTCCAAATTGGGGGGTAATTTGGTCATTAGCCCTGCTTTATTTTTTAATATGGTCATACCGGCAAGGACAAAAAGTCCTCGTGAAAATTTGGAAACTCAGGGTTAAGGAATAATACAAAGTTGATGGGACAGTCAAGTAAAATGTCTCCGTGTTCAATTGGGCTTTAAGTAATGACAAATACCGCAATAATTGGAACGATTGAAAGAGTGGTGTGCAGTTATTAATTGCTGACAAATTTAATTGAATTAGCAAAATTAAATTTGTCATCAACGTGTTTTTTTAATGATGGTAATGACTGAAGAAAGCAGTAAAGAGGTTGGAAAAGTGCAGGGTCTCTTCTTGACGAACAGAAATGGTAACAAGGTGTAATTGAGCAATTTTGACACTTATTGTGTTTTACGGGGTCGTTTTTAAGAATAAAATGATAACTGTTTTGTTATTACTTAATTGATACTTATTTTAATTAACCATTAATTGGCCTTCGATTAAATGAGTGATTTGGTATATAGCGCACATCTCAAGAGTAGGACTGTTTTGTACCTGTGGTTGGGCTAAACCACAGAGCAAACATCGTAAGGATCAGTAATGGAGGTTGGTTCAATTGGTACCCGCACACTTGTGCCCATTCGCTAAATCAAGGAGTGATAATCGAAACATTAATCGACTCTTTCTGACAATCTATGGGATATCAAAACAAAAACAAAAACAAAACTGGAAAACAATAATTTTTTCTGTTCTAACGCAAAATAAAATGCAAGTATTGGATCACCTACACCCCATCAGTAAGATCACTGCACTGAGTTCCCCGCTGTTACTTGAGTCTGGTTCTTTACGTCTTAACTGAAGAGCTCCAGGCCACAGATACATCCCATACAAGAGAAGCACCTTCACACCATGGTCTTAATTTATATATAACCACATTGTCGGCTCAGAAATAGGTCTAGAATTTGAATATCCAAAACATTACATCCAAAAAAAAAGAAAAAAAAACAATATATATTATAATCAATTACATTTAAGTTATAAGGTTTTTTTTATCTTAACTAGCGGGAGGGCCGCGCTTCGCGCGGCTCCCGCTAGCTGATTGAATGGGAGCTGATCACTGACAGAGAAGCATAACTGAACCTGAAGCGTCATGTTATACTACGGCGACACCACCTCAAACTCCCATAATAAATTACCCGAGTCGCAACATTCTTAACACTTTTATAACTAAAGTTCCTAAGGAAACGTCACTATTGCATCCCGTAAAACTTTCTGTGTACTTTTAAAATCATCTTCTTTTCAAAACAACTCCCCGTGTTAAAACCGTAGTTTCCGTCATTCCAGAACCAAACGCTAAATAATGACGTGTTATTGAATTTTAACACTGTATGTAGTCGTAGTTTCTCATTTCTAATAAATAAAACGTTATTATGTCATACCATATCTTTTTAGTGTTTAACCTGTTTATCTCAAAAGTACTACCCATGTGGAGCAACCGTAGACTTTGTTATAGCCACAATTTTTTCTCAACAACTCCTCAAAACTCCCAAGATAATGTTACCGTCAACCTGCAGTTTATGACCACTCTTTCTGGCTTCTTTCTTCCAGGTTTCTTTATTTTCACGTATCCTCATCATTCCTCTACAAATTACGTTTTCTATAATTTCGTCGCACTCTAACTATCTCTCACTATCTCTCACGTGCACTCTTTCTATATGCCTAAACATTCCCCCTCTACAAAGTAAGTCACCCAAATACCCTTACAAAGTACATTTTACCTCTGTCTCTTCGACTGTTCTTTCTTTTATTTCCTTCATTCTGCTTTTTTACCCGGTTGGTTTTGTTATATTTGTTTCTTCTTTTCTCTCATCTGGCTCCTTCTATTTCTCTCAATACTCTTGTCCATTATTATTCTCTGTTTTTCTCCGTCGTTCTCTTCGGTATGACATCTCTCCCCTCTCTCCTTCTATATCCCCAACAGTCACACATTTCCCTCAGCTTACAAATACGGTTCATCTACTCCTTCCCCATCTCATCTCCTCTCTTGACCATATATCCTCTCCCCTTATCTTCTGTATCTTTTTTTTCTCTCTCTCTATCGCTCTCTCGCTCTCTCTCTCTCTCTTTTACTATCTTTAAAAGTTCCCTCTACAAATTAGGCATACGTTTGCTGTCTCATTCGGTCGGTCTCTCTGTCGACCACCTATCTTTCTCTCCTCACTCTTCTCTTCTCCCTCCTCTCTCTCTCCCTTTTCTCCCGATCCCCTCTCTCACTCTTCTCTCGGGTCACTCTCTCTCCTAAACATTCAGTGGCGTACAGCGGGGGATGCGTAGCACAGGTGTACATACGATCACGCGAATCATAATGCGCGCGCGCCGTTGCCATGACAAGAAGATGCGTTCACGACGCGGTCGTGCACGCGATGTGTGTGCGTCACTATGGAGTCACCATTGCATCAACATACCGGTCGTTGGCAAATCCGCAAGTGTTTAATAAATTACGCACGGCGCGCTGTGAAAGCAAAGTTATGATGGGCGAGGACTCCGGTGCTACGCTGGAAAAAGGAGGAAAACGCAATAAACCCAATCGATGGCGCTCCCATGCAAAGTGGAGGTTTAATAATATAGATGCGACCGCCGCTGGGTGGCGTACGCGTTTCAAGTCTTAATAATAGAGACCTTAGTTATCGAACGTGGGCAGTACACGTAACGTAAAGCGTGATATATCATCGATGATGGTCCAAAACGGGTCACATGATGTCTTACGTTAACGTTTACGTGCCATGTTTCGGAAAACTAAGGGTCTCTAATAACTATCGATTTACAACCAGCACGTATCCACCAAATGGGACGCAATGCCAATTATTATTACGCTTGCCATCACGGAATTCGGCCCACAACCATCACTGGGCGCCCAACTATTCAGCACCCCGATCGTAAATCACCCTTAACAAGCCACCCAATTGCTTGTGTCAACGCGGCAATGAGATTAGGCCATTCTTGCCCGAGGACCATAGGACATGTTGACCACAACGGGGGTTGAAAACTCATGATCATGAGTGACTGCACGTTTCACATGACCACACGTTTGGTGCTCTACAAAAGCACCCGCAAACGACCCACGCTAAGATATAAAAAGGCACTTTAGTTCTAAACATTATCTCCACGCGGCGTATAATTTCATCAGCGACAGGGCGTCTTTGGAGGAAAATCTGAAGATGCATCGTCAAGCAGTTCAGTACGTCACCGGGACGTCACACTAAGTCCAACATAATAGGCAACCATCCGTAGGGTTTTGACAAACACCATGTTCTGCAGTAGTTAAGAATATAAGATAAAGTCCAGATAGCCGATTCACACCTCCCCAACACAAGCATTGCTGTCAAAATTGTCAATGTTAGCACCAACAAAACAGAATTATTTGATCCAAGAGAATCATTTTGTGCTTTGGGGACAACATAAAGGTTTACACTTTTTTTAAGTATTTTGAACACACGAAAAGGCCCACTGATGGTCAATTGAATTTTTAAAGAGGAACTTAAAGAGACATTTACATAAGAACATTTCCAGAGAGAGAGAGACAAGGAAGCGCCCTCAATTTTTTTCGACCCCAGGTTTTTTGCATATTTGGAATGCTTGACCAATTGTATTAGATAACACCTGAAGTGAAATAAGCGAATACGCCAGTTTTATGTCAAAATATGATGATTTAGTAGTTTCTGTTCGTGCACGACAGAAATTCAAAGCATGGTTTCCTGGGGATGATTAGGATAGCAGGACAGTTCAAAACAAGGTTTGCGGTTTTCTTTCGTGCTTGTTTGTCCAATCAACCTTCGAAACGTTTCGGTGAGGTGGTCTATAAACCGATCAAGTGCAATTTGAGCCCGATTTGAGAGAAATTTGTAGCCTAAAGAAATATCCTCCTGTCATTTTTTTAAGGTGGACTCACGATCGTGTTGTCAATTTGATTTATGTTAAATTTTGTTTCGCTGTTGTGACCACGCATGTAGTATGAAAATATTGTCGTTACTTACATACAGATGGCGCCGACAGCGACTTGTTGTGTTTGCAGTTACCTAAGCTGTCATACTTACGAGCGATACCAGTCGTAAATTCGTCGTCCGGGGTTTTGTGGAAAGAGGAGAAATCGAAAACTGAAACAATCCGATGATACGGTGGATAATACACACTTAAATAATACGGGGTCAAATATGCACCGACTAAAATAAAAAGACCCCCATTTGAGCTTAAAACAAACTAATTTGCGGTTAAATATGACCAGGAAAAAAGAAGAGTTTTCATTTAGCTAAATGGGTTATTTTTCGGTGCAATATTTGACCACGTTATTTTTAAGTGTTTACGGTCCTGGTTTTATAATATGTAGTGGTCACAGGGTTTCTTACTGAAGAAAAAAGGGGATCAACAAGCACGAAACATGATGAAAAAAGTACACGATGAACAACGTTTTCTTAGTTGTTTAATTATTATTTAAAGAGAGAAGTGCGAATTTTCACTACCGATATTCACTGACTTCTTCATAAATCGAGATGTAGTTTCAAATTTGGGAAATGAGAAATCCTCTAGAGGTTTGTCTTATGAAATTAAAAAAAGCATCAAAGTAAAATGTTTTATATTGTTTAAAGTAAGAGAATAAAATTGGGGGGGGGCGGAATGATGATTGTCGCTGTTTTTTATATTTTCTACGACGTATTGCTCTCTACTTAAAATTCTGTTTTTTTTTGTAATTTGTTTTTGCATGCATTTATTTTAAAAGGTTTTCAATACGTTTATTGGTTCTACATTTATATTCAGTAGGGAGCTATGACACAAAAGTCATGTTTTTGTGACATTGCACTTTATTGTGGTCAGATTCGCATTTTTTAAAGGGGGAACGTGTTGGCGCAAGCGGTACTTCCCTCGCCTTTCACAATGAGGTCTCCGGGTTCCGATTCCCGGCAGGGGCTCGGTCTCGGTGTCTTATGTGAATTTTGGTTTCTTCGATCCATACTCGTTCCCGCATGTTTTCTCCGTGTACTCCGGTTTCCTCCTTCTTCTACAATCGAGGCTTCTTGGCATATTTGTTCTGGTATTATGGTTTTCTGATGTCTGAGCGCCTTTCATGGCAGCCGCACAAGCGCCTTGCATCACGATAAGTGGATATGTCGCGCGTTAAAAATACAAATTATAAGTATTATTAATTATTATTTAAAACTGTTTTTTTTTAAAAAAAAAATAATAAAATTAAAAACGCACTTTTATGACCATATTTGTGAACCAGCATGAAAAATGCAATCCATTGAGACCAGGGGGGGGGGGGGGGGGGGCCAAGCCCCATAGTCGCAGGTCATTTGGAAAACCATCTAGAAGTTATAACTCCTGTTATAACTTAGTCGCTGTGAGTGGCAAGAAGGTCATAAGTGGCAATAGCTGCCATGTGAGACATCCAAGTGCTATCCCCCATGTTTAGTATTACTCCAATGACTTTCCCCCTTGGAGTCAATGGATTCTTCAATGATTCTTCAGGCCATGTTCTTCAGAACCCAGTATCCAAAGAACTGCCATTATTTGTGATGGGCATGTTTACAACTGACAGTTATTGCACATACGATCTTATTGCACTCACAAACCCGATACAATTATTGTAGGGTTGAAACAGAGGAATACGACATGCGAAATATTTTTTCATGTTCAAGACTCTTGCTCCTACGCCATGTAACATATGGTTAAAAGCTGTTTATTTATTGACGTTTTCATTTGTTGTTATTATTTTATGTAAAGTTGAACTTTGGTTCTACTTGGCCAACGTAAAAACAAACCTATCGGCTTGTTTATATGTCTGTAGATTTTACTGGTTCTATATAAGTTCTCAGTGATCTTAAAATCTCAGCACATTTGACATATGGAAGTGGTTGCTAAAACCTAAGGCTCAATTTCCTGAACTACGCCAACAAAACTTACCACAAAACGTTGAATTCTATGACAAGAAGCATCGTGTGAAACAAATCTATTTGTCGCGGTGGTTTCCAATGCGTTACATAATTGTATCCCACTTCTCTTTTACCAATAATTGGAACTCGGCATCACGAAAACTTTTTCAAGTTCAAGCAAGTTTTTTTCACTATTTTTATTTTTTAAAATGATAAGTGGTATCACTTCACCAGTCCAGTGGCGTTGCAAACGAGTCGGCGTGATCAGGGGGAGCAAAATTCCAAGACTCCCCGTGACCTCAGGACAGGGCGTACTGAGGCAGTCGACCCAGTCTGGGCAAATTTCAAAGTCGTCGAGTTGCGCTCCTCAACCAGTTCCAAACGGAACAACTGCGCGCGAAGCACGAGCGCATTTGCTCTAATTGGGGCCTCCCCCTCCCCGTCGGTACGGTACGCCGCTGAGTGATCTGCTCCAAAAAGTGCTAAAACGAGATACGCGGGAATAAATGCGTGCAAGGCGTGTGAAAAATTGGCCCAATTTGCATTAATTTTACTATTAGTTTAATTTAGGCTATCAATGTTGGTCACACTCCCTCAACAAATCTGACGACAATGCAAATGTCATTCTATTTCGTCCAGATATTTTGAGCCAGGAGAGTAACTCCCATACTCCAGGATACCTGGATCTAAGCAGGAGCGATACCGCCTCGATCCTGGATCGATCCAGGATCGAGGTTTTCCGACACGTAAAGCACCATATTTCCCTTGCCCCCTCCTGTCGGTAGGCCATTGGAGCAGTTTATCAGCTAACAAAAATGGAACGAATTGGTCATATCAGGGCTGTCAAAAGTTTTTCTTTATCAGGAGGAGGGCAATATCCCGATAAAGCCCCAAAATACGGTATAGAGCATAAAAGGCAGCTTTTTGTGGATATTCATAAAGTGTTGCCATATCCATTAGCTGCCTTATGCCTAATTCCGTATGGCGCTCTACCAGGAGCACCCTCACAGTAAGGTTACGGGATAATCCTTTATAGTGAGTATTCACATAATTCCCACATGATTAATTTTGTCAATCATGTACCCTGTACTGAACAAACGCTATTTAAAGGACTGGGGTAGTTCGTGATTAATCCTAGCACCTTCATTTTGCTTATAATTCACTAGCTTTCAACGAGAAAAGTTATTTTTCAAAATTTTCACATGTTATGAACAAATGTTTGTATTGTGCTGCGAGACCATTGTGTTGTAATGACAACATTTCTTTCAGAGTAGGCCCTATACGCAAGTAAAAGTAAGAATAGGCACGCTTACTACACTTACGTTAAAGGCACTATCAGTGAATTGCTGAATCAGATATTCGAAAAAAAAACCATCAAAAGTCAGATTTTTGCATGTCTATACAGGGATTGGTATCCCAACATACCCTACAAGTGATAGGACCAAAAGCAGACTAATAAGGACAAAATTGGATATTTCAAGTTATACTGTCCGTACGGACACTTACTACCACACGTAATTGAATGGGGGATTCATATTTGAACACTGCAGTTTTCGTTGTTTATGTCAAGTTTTAAGTTACTTGCAAAAACTAACTTATGAGAATTCTACAGACATTTCCTTCACTTTAAAGCTATTCCTGCAAATTTCAGATGTTTCGGGTAGATGGGACAAAAAATCTAAACTTTTTCTATAGGTAAGTCAGGGGGAGAGGTAATGGATCATTAAAGGTGCATTTCGTGATTCCAAGACTTTCTGTTTTTATTCATTGTTCACTAGATATCCTTGAGAAAAGCTTATTTGTGTTATGAACAATTGCTTGTTTCCCATGGTCCCATAGGCCACTGTGCTGTAATTTCTGCCCGTTTACGGACAGAAAATACAAAATTGTGAATTTCTTACAGATACGACCGAATTTGCACGTAAGATTAGGTACACGTGGATTAACAGTTCAGATGATATAAGAATCTCAACTTTTTTTTAGTAGCTCGGGGGACGAGGCTGTGGATCACGAAATGCCCCTTTAAATGCCCCTTTATAACTTTAAAACAGCTGGGCGTGTCAGTGCTTGTTCAAACACCCTGCTGCTATGTAAAACAACAGTTTAAAATCTTACAAATTGTTCAAACGGAGCACTTTTTATTGAACAACTCTGTTGTTTAAAACTTTTCAGCAACCAACCTTTTTTTTTGGCTGTGTAATCATTATCGTTGCTGCTACTGTTGCTTTCAATGTTGCTGTTATTTTTCTGTCTGTGGAGCTGTCTACCTTTTAGGAAGAAACAATGTTTTCATAATCCATGTGTAGATAATATTTAATATTTGGTACATAATTCATTCCGCTTTTCTTTGACCGATATTTGAACCTCCCTGACACTTTGTAACAATTAATTTGTAAAGTTCAAACCAATACGGTTGTTTGGTCACTTGTTGGACCAGCATATACTTATATTTTGATAATCAAATTAGAATGTGTTACATAATTTTACACCTCTTCAGGTTCTTTGACCGACCGATTGAACCAAGAAGGGGAAAAAGTTCAGACCAATAAGGTGTCTGGTCACTTGTTGAAATGACCAGAGTGTACCAATGGTTTGATAATTCATGATTTTCAAAATGTGTTACATAATTTTACACCTCTGCCTCAGAACGCTAGACCGGACCAATTAAACCAAGAAGAAAATAAATGACAAGTTCAAACCACGACAGTTTTTTTGGTCATTTGTGTGAACAAAAATAAACTTGAACTCTTTGACCAGACTACCTTTACAAGGAACTAATTTTAGTTTTTTTACTTTGACTGTTATCGACCTCAACCACTTGTTATAGATGGTCAATATTAAAGAAAGGAAATTACATATTGATGTTAAGTAATAAGCTCATGTTGTATTAACGTAGCAAGTGCAAGCAAATATTGGAATAAAACTTCTCAAAATCTGATGCAAACAACAATAATAACTAATTCTCCAAAGAGGACCGCTCACGTTTTGTTTGTTATTATTGTCCAAATATCGTGGCAAAACACGTTTTTCCTAAAGATCAATAAACACATGGCGCGCTAAATTACTAAATCAAAAATCACTGGTTCGAATCCCGGTGGGGTCACCCATTGCTGGGATTCATTCTGGTGCTCAATTCTGAATTTTATCTGTATACGAGCCTATTATTAATACAGAATCACCGCTCTCCTCCATGGTTCACTTGGATTGGGCAAATTGAAAGCATCCCGTCCTTCGGAGCGGGAACGTTAAGCCGTCGGTTCCCTGTACAGAGAGTCACCTGTACATGTACAATCGCAGTCATGTCTAATAAGATGGCGAAACCCCTGCCTGTTTTCCCATCCGCCCCCCAGCTTCAAAAAACCGGGCCATGTTAGGAGCGTCGTATCATGCATACAGCGTCCCCGGATCAGCTACAAACAGTTGAACAAAGCCTGACACCACCACAGCCATTACGAATGACTTGTGAACACGAACGAACGAATAACACATTATCAAGGGTACAAACCATTAAACCATTCAAAACAAAAAAACAACCTAACCCTAACACAAATAAAAGTATATTTAATCTTATAATTTATTTAAATTTTTAAAATTTGGCTATACAATAGTTTTTAAGGTAACGCGAATACTTACACACATACGCACATATATACTATACTTATGTCGGTCCCGTAATCCTGGGCAGGGCATACCATAACTGTTTTTCTAAAAAATATAAACTGCATATCGCCATTTATCTTGTAGTTTCGTTTTGTTTTTTTAAGCTTACAAAAATGATTTCATTAAAGATTAATCGTTTTATGACATACTCATGCAATCTATGGTGAAAATTGGCGGGATGAATGAACAACGTACTACACGTTATCCTCAATCCTCATTTTAAAATGCTTATTTTAGGATTCAGATTGTTCAATCAAATTGCAAAACGATTACCCCTCCGTTCCAAGTTGGCGCACACCAAATAGTGATTCGTGAGATAGAGAGGGCGCATTTGCTGTAATTTAACTAGGTTGAAGTTTTAGTAGCTCATAATGGAAGTATATTATAATACCAACAAATTAATCGAGTTATACGTACAATTATTGCCGTTATTTCGGTAATAAGCGTTGCCTTTATTGGCAATAATCATTGCGTTTATTCGCACTATTCATTTTTTATGCACAAAGATAAGATTAGAATAGGTGGTAGCAACTCCCTAATAAAGTTAGGAGTAGGCCGAATCAAATTACGAGATCCTGTACAAAATACTTTAGTAGGCCTACGTTAGGCGTAACGCGTGGTACCAAAACATAAAAGCGACTGATATGATTATTTTGTGACCTTTATACCACGATATTTGGGTGGATATATTGATGTTTTACGGTTTTAGTCCCTATGGAACTTCCAATACTTAACTAGAAATTCAAGAATAGAACAATGCGATCGTTGTCCGTCGTTGTCTCGCTAGTAAACCTCGATGGGGTTAATGCTCGCATATCTGTCAAAACATTCTTACATCATATTGGATTAAGGATTGTAAAATTCTTCCTTAATTGTAGCAATATAATTAGAGAGAATAAATGCAATAAATTATTGCGAATAAAAGCAATACTTATTGCGAATAAAAGCAATAATCATTGCGATTTTAAACGTATTAATTATTGCGAATAAATGCATTATTGCGGATAAATATACTATGCATTGCATTAATTATGCGAATAGACGCATTAGTTTTTGCGAACAGACGCATAGTTATTTCGAATACAAGCATTATTAATTGCAAATACACTCAATAATTATTGCGAATAAAAGCAAAATTATTGCAAATACGCGCAATGTTTTTTTCACCAATATACTTCCATAGCCCCACGCTGTTAAAAAGGAAAAAGATATATTTCCTTCTTTCAATAAATGAGTTTGGCATACGAACAAAATAGTCATACTGGTGTTTGTTGTAGTTGAGTCGCCTTAGTTGTACTTTTTTTCATAATAAAAAAGAAAAGCCTAGTGGGCCTAGCATGTGTATGGTAAACTTCTTTGGTGTTATAGGAAAGCCGCACCTCTAAACAAGTTAAAAGTACTTTCAATATTTCCTTTATTTCCAATTTCCAGTAGGTTTACATAGACATGGATATAAGGCCTACTTTATTGGCCTACGCAGGCTCTACTTGGAAACGTTCTGTCGTTTGATATTTTAGCACGCACTTCCCACACAAATTTCACAGTAAATTTTGAAAATTTCAAAGTATAATAGTCGGAACCCTTTACTCTATTTGAAGGTCAAATCATTTAGTCTTTTTGATGTACATGCATAATACATGATGTTAACACTTGAAACGCGGAAATTTGTAAATTGCCAGTATACTATTTTCTTCACTAATTAGCCCTAACACCACCAGACACCAAGGAAACTCAATGAGCTGAGGCTAGAAAATGCAAAAGTCCAAAAAGATGCGATGACGTCATCGCACCAACACTCATATGGGCACGAAATCGCTGGCCAGGCCAGCGACTCCCTCGTGGCTTGCCATGCCTGGTCATATGGAATGGTGGGCCGGAGGCCCCGGGTTCGAATCCCGCCACGGATGTCTAAGTTTCTTTAGTTCTTATCTCTTTACCCCTTCCCTTCCTCGCTGGAGATAGGCTAGAAACCAAAAGACACACCGTCCGTAGTATGCTCCACATAGTAAATACGTCTAACGTTGGGAATTGTGTGGTGCGTTAGTAACTGCAACTGGTGTGACTTGGATGAATGTGTCTGTGTCCAACTTCTGAAGAAGGTGTTAAACTTGATGTCTCCAATCTTGAAGACGTATTAATGAAATCCAAGATTGGATGTCGCAGAACGTTCTAAAGCTCAATGCTGAAAAGAACGATGTTAGGGTTTTCGGTTGCAGGGCCCAGGGCCCATCTTGCAAAGTTTAACCTGTCGTCTGTTTCTGTTGCCGGAGTTGACATCACTGTCCAGGCTAACCCAGTGAAAATCTTGGTCTAATTATCTTGATTGCGGATTCGAGGATTGTCATGGTAGCGTCAGTTGCAAGCATGATTCAATCCGCGAGCTCCAGCATTTCACAGCTACACATCATTAAAGCTCGCAAATGCTCACCCAAGAAGCACCCGACTGCTGTTCATACTCTGGTTACTTCTAGATTGGACTATTGTAACACAGCCTCCATATAGGCATCAACAACTCTCTGTTAAATCAACTTCAGAATGTCCAAAGAACCTCCGCAGGTTATTACCAACAATCATAACATGAATTTCCTCACACACCTGAACTCGTTGACCTTCACTGGTTCTGGTTCTGGTGGTGAAATAGTGGAATTCGTGAGAAAGAATAAAGGAAAAAAGAATGGTTTGAGGTACTATGTACCATTGTTTTATATATGCATTAATTCATCTAAAAGCGGCACTGGCACAGTCACAAAGATGAAATATTTCTTCTTCATTTGGCTCTCAATGATAGTCTAGGTCCATTGGAAGAACAGAGATATATTTTACACTAAAAATAACATACCCAAAAACAGATAGGGACATTGATATGAGGATAAGACATCAGGTATTTTGTAGGCCAACTTTTAGTTTTCCATAACGGTAAATCAACAAATTGGTCTATTACATGATATTTTTGACTCGTACGCACTGATATTAAAACCACAACGTTCTAGCCCGGTCAAACTGTGCACTAGCTTGGGAAACAATGCATACGGCGCGTGTTCTTGTTTAAGAGGCTCCCTTTTCTGTCGTCCTGCTGCATTAACGTCGCCGTCTACGTTAAATTATAAAATTTCGTTTTTCTGTTGACCCATAAGGAAGCTATTTGGGTCTTAATCATTTCGGTTGGGGCTTTTGTATATAAAAGCCTACAAACCATGCAAAAATATCGGTGTGAAAATCTTGAGGGCGCACTATTTTTTTCCAAATGTGCGCGCCAGTGTCTCTTTAATGCGTTTTCTGTTAATTAAATATGTAAATTTTATAACAGCCCAGGAGGCCCGGTGTGAAAGTAATCCCCATAGTCCGGCAGGTATCATAGTCCCGGCCTTCCATAGAAAAACGGATAAAGCGTGAAACTAGTTTGGAGGACTATATATCTCCTGCCACACCGGTCCTCTTCTTATGAAATCAAATACTTAACCACAATACTATGCTATCTTATAGGGAATAGATGAGAATATTTAATTTATGTACGTTATTTGTCTTTCAAATTAATATATTGCGAATTAAAAAAGAACAAATACCGTATAGAACATTAAAGGACTACTATACAAGAAGTTTTTGAACAATCTATCCAAAATTATTGCTTGTTCGTATCCTATTTGGTTTTACAAATTGTTATAACTTTGAATTTATAAATTTAACTGATTTGAATCTGATGATTTACTTAAAAGTATCAAGGATTAAAACTTCAACAATCAATTAAGTTACAGCAACAAGTGTAAAATGAGTAATTGTTACTATTAATTTTTTTGCACAATTTACCTAACTTAATATAAGTATGTTTGTGTTGTTAACGTTTCTCTAATGATATAAATCAAGGTATTTGCATGCCTTTCAATCATTAATATGTGCAAAATGGGGTTTTAGGGGAGGGGAGGTTTTCTCTAAACACTCGCACGCAGTCTAAAAATGTATGATAAACACCTAACACATAGACCGTATTCAATAGCCAGCCATGTTGGTGGACAAGACGCATTCAAGTACTACAATACATTCACCTGTCAATGATCCCTGTGCAATCGCTAAACAAGGATCGATTGACAGCTTAATGTATTGTAGTCCTGGAATGTATGCATCTTGTCCACCAACATGGCTGGTGGCTGACATCATATTGAATACGGTTACTGTATTTTACGCAACGAAACGAAACAGGCTCAGTGCACCCATTGGATTACACGCTTTATTCCGTCTATAACGGAATATCTAGCGTGTAAGCTCGTGTAATCCAATGGGTACACTGATCCTGTTTCGTTTCATTTCATCGCTTATTTTAAGTAAACTAACATTAGCACTGATGTAAAAGGGAAGTTACTTCATGAGGCAGAACTTGAACTCGATGCTCTTTCTAACATGTTTTTGTGTGGAACCTATTATTATAACATTAAATTTTGAAAACTTAAAAATGAGTAGGCCTACTATAGAAATCGAATTCGAAAATGAGAAGATAACAGAATTCTTTCACATGGAGGTAAGCATATATAATTAATGTGTTAACTGGTCATACAAATCAACATAGCGATAATCAATTAGGAATTTTAGTACCAGCACAAAATGGGACGTGGAACATTTTCGCCCGTATTCCAAAAAGGTGTATAACAACTGTTTAGTTAAAAGAAGGTTTATCTCTAGACTGAAAAAAAATGAGGTGGATAGGGGATCATTTTTGAACTACGCGGTAAAAGCATTAATTTCTTTTCATATTATACCAAAATAAAATAACGTTTTGTCAATAACAAACTAACATACGTATATTACTTTGAAAAATATCCTTTTGTCCCAATTTTAATTCTTTGTTATCTACCTCAAAGATACCTTCAAAGTTAAATGATTGTTTAGTGAATACAATTGTTAAATATCTTTCTTTGGAATGTGGGCCTTTGACGCTTTTGTCACTGAATTCACTGTAATAATTAAAGAAATTTACGTCAACTATCCGTCGACTTGTCGACTTAATGTAGCGCTACTTACCTATATTGTGTGAAAGAATTAACATTTCTCGACTTTTTAATTTTCAAAAATACATTAATTTTCAGAACTTACCTAACTATTGAGAAAATGCCCTCAAAAATAATAGGCTTCCGTAATGATTTCAGGGCCATGATGACAGGATCCCGCAATTAGGGGCATTGAAGTACTGCTCATGTAGGTAAGGTCTTTTTATATCGCAGATACTCTTAGTTTTCTTGATGATCAAAGATCCATAAACTCCGTATCGCAATCCTTTAAACAAATTGATAAATTCAAGAAATGCTTTATTAAAATGATAACTAATCAATTCATTTAATCAAATATAGTCAACTATGCATTAGGTCTAAAGAGAAAAATACATAGATGAAGGTTTTTTGCCAATCGCCATGAAAAAGCAAAGCCGGAAATGATATTATACGCCTACACAGGATGGAAAAGTTTCTTATCTCAAACTTTGTTAACCTTAAATTGTGATCTGTTAGCCCAATGTCAGATTTTTGAAGTCGCCCCCGCGTTTTACCGTGCCTTCTGAAAAATCGGTGCTTGTTTTGACGTGAAATTTGACATGATGTATAATATGATTACAAAAGATCAGATGATGATGATGACAATCTAAACCATGTTTTCCTCCGAGATTTCACAACGAGACGAGAGACATAATAGGCTTGTATTAATCGTTAATACATGGGATGCAATTACATGCAGAGGAAATCGTGCTTAAACATGAAAATTTAGATGTGAGAGATTTCAGATTTCATTTGATTATGGCCGGGGGAACGCACTCTTCAAAGGTATATTTGATGCAAGGGGGCGGGGCGAACTTATGAGCATAAGTTTATTTGTGATTACGAAGCAATTTTGGCGAAGCCCACTGTTAGAGTTTCTTAACTATTATATTGGATAGGTGTCCCTTTATTTTTAAATATACACCCTAAAAATATTTTCAACAACGGGATCATTTTTGACCCTGTTTTGAGTCAACTATGCACCGACTAAAAATGGGGTTAAAATGTTGACCACTTTTTTGGTCAAAAACGTGTGAAATTACCCTTTTTGTGGTCATAATTTGACCCCATTTTTTAGTCGGTGCATAGTTGACTTGGCGTTTTTAGTGTGTATGAAATAGCGCATGATAGAGTGGGAGCCGGGAGTGGGAGTACCTATCCTGGTGATAAAAATCATTAGTGAGGTTGATTTACTTTTGCCACTTGACATCAAAGTTTTTCTCGATTAACACTTAAATGTGGGTGACCCGATCGACAACGCTGTTCCCTCATTTTACTCCATCAAAATTGAAATTTTGGTATCAGCCTAAAGTTCATATTTTTTCTCATTACCCCAGGGAAATTTTAGGCCCAGGAAATGTTTTCTTTTGATTTTATGAATAAAAACGTCTCCCACGTGTGGTATATCTTATTTATTAGCACACACACACACACACACACGATCCAAACGGCTGAGCCTATTTAACTCAAAATTTGTAATCAGATGTTTTTGGTAATATGCTTCCATGTGAAGGATAAAACATCATATTAAAATTGATGATCGGGTCTTGGAAAAATTATTGTATGGCTAAACCAAAGCAAAGATTATATAAGAAAATGAATTTGCTTGACTTCGCCATATCCCCATAACAGATGGGGCGTCAGACTGGAAGCCCGCGTCGTGATGTCACACGCTGCTTATACTACGCGAATCAAAAAAAAAATTTGGCAAGGATCTAAAGAGTGATCTTGACGTAATGCCATCCACTATAATTATAGATGTTGTTGTATTTTATAAAACACATCTACATACTTGACCAATGTGTAAGCACACCACTTTTTTCGCCATTCCTATGGGATTTACACACATTAAACTTGTGTTGTGAGAATGTACACTATCAATATCATGATGCCTTTGTCAACTAATGCTACATTTTCTTGATTATTTCAACTACGGATGAATCAATGAATTTATTTATACCAATGTGCCAACTGATATGACGAATCCAAACACCAATTCACCTGTTGCAGAGCAAGAAAACAAGATTTTCCCATTGTTTAGGATATTGCAAAGAGTTTAATCCCTTTAAATGACATAACTTGTATCTACACTTGGGTTACAGTAGTAGTAGTAGTGCTGAAACCCTTTTCATTTACACATCAGGATTAATTGGGTGAGATTTTGTGTAAACATTAAATTCTTTTTGAAGATCAATGAAGGAGATTATGGCTATTCATAGATCAATTAAACAAAATAGCATGGGTCATCATTACTTTCATAATGCTATGCCCCGTATATCATACATACGTATTCTTGCTTAACTGTGTAAATCCCATTGGAAGGGAGGAAAAAGGGGTGTGCTTACAAAATTGGTCATATCTGGCGTATTTTTTAATCGTTTTCTTTCATTTTTTCAACATTTGGAAGTATATTAGATTGGCTTTATTTAAAACACAACAAATCTATGATCATTGAACGTTATCAATGTCAAGGTCATCGGCAACCGTTGCACATTTTTTTTTTGATTCACCTCTATTCTACTCTACCAATGTTATTGACAGCTGAGAACTTCAGTTTAACCACTGAATTCAGTTTTTTTTTTGCCCGAATTGACGGCGTTTTGATTTATTTTCAGCACCGATTTGGGGTCTTTCGGTTGATTTTCACGCGTTTTTTTCAGTTTTTTTTTCCGCTTTCAGTTTTTTTTCTGAAAGTTCTTCTCATGCCTGTATTGAGCTAATTTGACACACTGGACGTGATAATTGCAATATTGTAAGCTTTTTCAAAAACGTAAAAAAGCATGTAGTATATGGGGAAATGTATTTTTGTGAAAATTTCATATCCAATCTTGCAACCAAGATTTTTCTAAATCAAAATTTTATGAGGATTTCAAAAATTATGAGTGTCATTTTTTAAAATGTGGTCTTGGATGTTTTTGGCGGATTTTAAGGTTTTATATCATTTTTACTAGTCTGAATTTGAAAGGCTAAAAACCTCCGTTTTCTGTCTCCCCTGTTTCGTTTATCAACCTGTAAGTATTTTGTTTTCATATGTAATAACTTTTTAACATGTAAAAGTGCAATACAGACGTGTTTTTGGGCAAAACTAAAATAATTGGGTTTTTTTTGGGCGGAAGGCTCTTTTTTCTGATTATTAGCATTTTGTGTACTTGAAAAAGCTGGCAGTTACACATACAAATTAGTATTATTAAAAAAAACAGATGTAGTACATCAAAGTGTAATATTTGCATAGGTTGGTTGCAAATTTTAAGAATCAACCCTTTGTGATTTTATGTACAAATACATTGGATTTGGGGCATTTGGGTAAAGAATTAATCACCTTAGGTTAACTTATAATAAAGAGCGTTTATTTTGAAGTATTTGCAACATGTTTCAGCATAAATTATATAAAATATTTCTTACATCAAGATTAGTTAATGCATGGAGTTAATATATATGTCTGTTACAAAGCAGGGGGATATGTCTCCTCCATGGCCCATGTTGCCTTCTAAAAACCCCACTGGTACAGCACAGAAATAGTCGGGAGTTGGGACATTAAAAAGACAAACCCCTTCACAAACACTCCAAACACTCTAAGAGTGATTTTCATGACTTTAAGTCTCTAGAAGAAGAATCGGAAATCGGACATTAAAAGGGATAATCCCATCACAATTTTGAAGCAGCGCATTCATTGGGTAACTTCTTAAATAGAAAGTAACATGGGTTCTTTCTAAGAAAAAAACCTTTCATTAAGTGTTACTTCAAAGGTTTTAAAATTAAAAAATTTTTATTTGATTTTTCTAAGTCAGCAGCTTGCTTAATGGCCTGTTTTACACTGCTGTCCCTGCAAGTTTGGTCAAGTTGCAATCAGAACTTCAGGCAGGCAATTTTGCGTGTCCGACTCCTGTTTTGCAAGCAGTTTTGCGAATGAGCAATTAACATGGTTTGAGTAGAGCAAAGTTAACCAATGACATATAACATCCCAATTAATTCTGGTTTACTTTAGATAACAAAATTAATTGTCACCGGACACTATTAATCCCAAGCAAACGTAATGGATAATTCAACTTGACTAATTATTCGTTAAAAGTTACAGTTTTAATTTTCATCTCATCGAGGCACTATTTTGAAGCACTTACAATTATTATACATTAGTATCCAACTGCATGTAGTTTACTTGCATTCTTGGATTTGGTCGGTACCCATGTTCCTTCCAAAACGGACTAGGCTGCAAATACTATATATCAAATAATCGCCGCTGGCTGGGGTTGTCACATTCAACAATTCGTACACAATTTGACCCGAACGTGCATTTTTCTTGCAGAACCCAAGTTTATCTGTTCTTATATATTGGTTATATTTTTAAGTATAATTTTGATTCCGTATTGGAGAACAGGCACTGGAAATTGATTCTGTTGGGAGTCACTTTCAGAACCATGAGCAAGGGTACCCCCCGGCAAACCCCCGAGAGCCCCTCATTGGCTTTAGAGTAAGTTGTCCTATAACATTAAAAAAAAACGTAAAAAACTATGTGGTTTTTGGGCCTCATTTCCCATCCTTCACTAGACATTGATTGGGCCTATTTAAGAAGTGTTTATTTTTTTTATTTTTTTTATTTTTTTTATTTTTTTTATTTTTTTTATTTTTTTTATTCTGTAGGCATACATCTTCATATCACACTCACTCAGATACATACCATGTGTCATTAAAATTTGTTATGTTTTCACATAAATCGGACATATTAGCATCTGTTTCATTTTCTACCCCCCTCCAAACAAATTGAACTATAGTTTTGGAGTTTATGGAATAAAAGGCTTGCAAATGTCTATTATTAAAAAATTGTTAATTGGTAGTTTGGCCTTTTTAATTTGGACCATAAAAAATAGGAACAAGTCACAAATGGATAAGAAAATGAAGCCTTATCCAAACGGCTTGTTTTCGAGCTACTACGTTGTTATTTTGATCCGCTTCTCTTCTGAAAAAAAATCTTCACACCAACGGTTCAATTTTGGAGTCACCAAGGAGTTTGCTTTAGTTGTAGGGCCCCTAAACTACAATACGCTTAATGCCTCAAAGTATGTGAATATCAGTAAGGACAAATATTTTTAATATAAATCCTACATATAATCGATCCATGATGCCTGAAAATCTTATTAAGCCTTTAAGTGCGATTTTTTTGTGTGAAAGAGGGTCTTAGAATTGACTTTTGTCCAATTAAACTAATGGTAACTAACTAATATGGGAACATCCTTTGATTTTCAAAATGTTGAAGCATGGAACCTACACTAGTTTGCAAAATTGAGCTTTTGGTTCCAACGTTGCCGACATTTTATGAAAAAAAGTCAAATATTTGGAACCAAAGTGCAAAATGAAAAAGTTTACTAGAAAAGGATGCTCACAATCGGATCATTGCTTCAACTTAGGGTCTTATGACTGAATTATGCTCATTGGTCTTACGAACTGTAGTTTGGGCAACTTTATTGAGTCATGTCAAAGTATCATCTATAGTCACCCCAATCAACCAGTGGCAGGTTAACTTGCTTTCGTATTCATTCTCACCTCAATCAATTTAATGCAACTTTAGCCCATTTGCAACAATTTCTGTGTATGATCTATTTCCCTAGTGTGTAGGTGCAAAAGGGGGTTTTATTCACGGGCAGTACATCCCCTATCAGTACATACCCACACTATTTGTATGTGTCATGAGCCTTTTTTATTTCAAAGGGATTTTATATTGTCAAAAGCTGCTATATACAACAGTTTCTGAACCTTTTTGAAGGTTACCAATCTATATATTAAAAAACCCCCAAACAACCCAGAAATGATAAAAGTCACTGTTCTTTTTTTCTTCTGGGGTTTACATTGAAGTGCACTGATTATTTTAAAGGCTATGTTAATCAAAAAGAAACTCAAACTAAACATAGCACAATTAACTGAAAATGTTTTTGACCCCCCAAAATACATTAAGGTCCTCGGTGTAGTCGTGAATGATAGGTCCTCATTTGACCTTTGACCTTTACAATGTGACCTTTGACCTAGTAAACAATGAGGGTTTGCATGATAATACCATAAACTAAGTTTGGATTCCAATTGAACTTCAACTTTTCATCAAGGTAAATTTACATTGTCAACCTATCTTACATCTTGTCCTCACATGACCTGTGACATTGGTATGTGATCTTGACCTCAACATACGATCACCAATGAGGGATCCCATTGCACATAGATAAGACTACAGTTTGGTTTAAATTTAAATCCTTGAAGTATAAGTGTGGATATTAACCCTTTTTTTCACAACAACAAACCCCAGCTACGTCACACAGACTACCTCAACAGACAACAACAGCACAGTGGACAAAGTGATTCCTATCTTCATTCCTGCCTTGAGCATGGCGACCCCCAAAATTATGCTCGAGGCAAATTGCCATATAGGTGGTAGATCCCCACCTTGGTAAAATCAAGGTGGGTTAGCGTCCCTAGCAGTAACTAAACTTGATGTAAAGAAATATTTTATCTACTTTTATATCAACATGTTACAATATTCAACAATAGTCTCCTTAATGTTTGGTAAGATAAACGTCATACGTGATTAATTAATGCTCCAAATGCCCCAAATCCAATGTTACTACCACATTAAAATCAAAAGGGTCTTCTAAAGCAAACCAATATATGCAAATATAACCTTTGTTGTACTACATCATTTATTTTATGATTAATGATAACTTCTGCCATGTGTAACTGCGGCTTTTTTTGGTACATAAATGTGTATAAATTCAGAAAAAAAAGAACTTTCCGCCAAAAACAACCCAAATTACTTATTAGAATTTGCCCAAACATGTCCCTATTGAGCTTTACATGTTAAAAGTTGAATATACTATGAGAACATAATATTTAAAGGTTCTAAAAGAAAGATACAACAGAAAAAAGTTGCGGTTTTAGCTTTAAACTGTAATCATAAAAAATAATACAAAAAAAACCCAAACTCCCCCCAAAAACACCCAAGAACACCTAAAAAATGACATCCATAATTTTCGGATTCTACATAAACATTCTGTTTAAGAAAAACGCTTGGTTGCAAAGATTGTATATGAAAAACGAAACCAAAAAATTCATGACATTTCCTCCTCCCCATGTACTAATGGCTGGACTCAGGATTCAAAACGCGATTGCTAAGTTCGGATCACTGATTTTATGATTGATGCTATTGATCACCAAGTTAAAGTTGAAGTGAAGTTGCTGACATTTTTTTTCATAGTTTTACATTTTATTTAAACATATCATTCATTTTCCATCATTAATGTACACTGTTAAAAATGTCCTAATTTTTACCAGACTTACCTTTCTCAATTACGGTAAACCAACCCCCAATTATTCAATACTCTTTCACGCTTTATTATTATACCTAACATAAAATTACAATTTGGACAGCATAAAAATGTAATAAACCGTGGCTAACAACGTCTACTACACATTTTGAAAAAAAGGTAGTAATATATGCGACCGTTATTATATTTCCGTATATACGTTCTTTTGTAACTTACTGTTTTTATTGTATAATACACTATGAAAATCGTTTTTACCTATAAAATGTGTTAATAATTTTTGAAAATTGGGGTGTTCTTAAAAAAAAATGCACAATCTTATTTTCCTATCATTTTTAAAAATAGTTTTAAAAAAACTCTTTCCTCCTTTTTGTATTTATTTAGTTTAATTTGTAAAAAAAAGATACAACACTATATATATATAATATAATATATATATTTAATTTTAGCACCTCTATCAGTAAAGTCATGTAGTGTAGTGGAATAAGGTTTAGGACGTGTAATCTTAGGCCCTGGTTCGAATCTATGTATGTACAGCGCAATGTATTAAGAAAAAAATTTACATTCACATATGATTAAGTAATTAGAATGACATTAGCATGTGTACATTACCATATAAACCAAGTGTATAAACGGGTTTAAAATATTAGTTCTCTACATTTTACCTTTGTCTATGGCTTGTTTCTCAAAAATTGTTTGCCTGAAATTATAACTTTTTTTTTACAACCACGTGGTAACGTACATACAACGTATGTATGATGCCATACTACAACGTGAAAATTTGGTCAGAGGATTGTAAAACGTTAAATTCTTAATATTGTTTACAAGGTCAAAAAACAACAATAAACGTTGAAGCTGATATTTTACGCGTTTATTTTACGTTCCCTGCAATGGGTTTCGTAGTTTACGGCTCGGTATTTTCCGTTCTGCATGTAGTGAGGCCCAAGTGACAGTCAAATGCCTATGTTTTTTTCAGGTTTATTTTTAACAGTTGTAACTTCTCCCGATATCTAGAAAAATTGGAAACTATTTTTTAAGAATAAAAAGAATAGAAAGCGAATATACAAACGGGTGGGAAGACTATTCATTGGATCCTAATTCTATAATGAGTCAGATACAACTGAAATGTTTGAGGAAAGGGTCATTTTCAACCCAATGTTCTATGTAAACTCCACGGCCCGTATTAAAAAAAAACACACAAAAATGTTTAACGAAACAATCGTTTATCTTTGAAGTTGTGATGTGGAAAAGTAGGAATCATTAAAATTATGAACAAAGGCCTATTTTCTTCAAAGTAAATATATAGCCGATATGTTAGTTTGTTAGTAGGCCTACGAACATTTTTATAGGCCTTACTTTTTTGGTATAATATGAAAAAATTTGAAGCTTTTGCCATAGTTAAAAAAATATCCTCTATCTAATTCATTATTTCAGATATAAACGTTTGTTTAACAAAAGGCAGTGTGTTAAAAACCTTTTGGAATACGGACATGTCGATAGTCTCTATGCTTGATGTGTTTTAATTCTGTAAGCTTTACTGGCGGCGTTACTAATATTGTACTCTCTTATTCTAGTTGGTTAAATTTGACACAAAACTTGTCAATTTGACACGGAAACTCAGTTAGTTCGCCCGGGAAACACAAATTATGGTCAAAAAACGACACGGAAAAAAAAAAAGTGTCAAATGAAATGACAGAAAAAGTTAGAAAGTTTTAGAAACACCAACATCCGAATCAAAATAAAAAAAATGTTTTTGTGTTAAAAAAAAGAAATAGGAATAAAATTAAGAATATAACAACCATCAGTATCAAACAGAATAATTTCCGTGTCAAATTGAAATAGATTTTTATGTCAATTTTAACACTTTTTTGTGGAGGTCAAAATCAATCGGGAAATTTGGCACCAAAAAGAAAAAATACAACACCTGCAAAATTTGTGAAGTGTGTGATCCTTTGTATTCATGAACTGAGTGCATGCAAAACAGTGAATGGAAGACACATGTATGTGCATAAAAAATGGAGGAATGCAGATGCATTGCTGCACTAAACAAGTGCATAAGTTTTCCTGTCAAACATATGTCTGTGGGTTCGCGATCGTTAGATCACATTACAATTATACAGTCTGGTGGCCAATTAACGATCGGCAAGATTGCAGATTAACAGTGGACAACATCCACTGCTTGCGGTTTGTTTGATTCGGAAAGTTTGTTAAAGATTTCTTTGATTTATTCGATTCGGAAAAAGAAGTTTCACACTTTTCCACCTCGTAACGACCAATAAATTGTTCACTCTGACACAAACAAGTGTCAAATTTAAACGACACGGGAAATTTGACACATGTCATTAAGATGTACGAAGTGTTTATAGAACTTGTTATATGACAAACCTACCATTTTAGAATACTGCCAAAACTTTGAGGTCACCATTTTGCGAGGTCGGTTACGATCCTATAATCATATTGCACAGGTACTCTCATAAATGCCATATTTTTTAGCCGTTTTGGAAATTGTAATTTTTGCGTCAAAATATTTAGATAAAATTAGCACACACAGTTTAAATTATCAAACTTTGCCAAGTTTGGTATTGGTCTTTTACCAAGTCTGCCGCCACTTGAGAAATTCCTACGGCATAAAACACACGAAAGAGAACTTCTTTGTTTAAGCAATAATTCCAACAAAACTGCAACCTGGGTTTTCAGTTACAACCCAGATAGTTTAACGACGACTTAAGATTCAGATTTTATGCGGTGCAGATGTCTAAGGACATAATCCTACTTTTCCCACATCTTGCTGTTCTTGCGTGGAGTTAGGCCTTATGTATCTTATGCACCTGCACCCACATAACTGAAATCTAAATGTTAGTAGTAGTTATGATAGGATGATAATGCATTACTATTTCCACCTTCACTCTAGGATACGGGTGTCATGATAAGGGTTGGATGGGCGTCAGGATAAAGGTTGGGATTGATGTCAGGATAAGGTTGATATGGCGTCCAGGATAATTTTTTGGATTGTGTCAGGATAGGGTTGGGATGTGTCAGGATAAGGGTTGTATTGGTGTCAGATAAGGTTGGGAATTGGTTAGGATATGGGTTGGGATTGGCGTCAGGTTAAAGGTTGGTGATTGATGATTCAGATAAGTTTTGGATTGGCGTCAGGATTCAGGTTTGGGATTGGTGTTCAGGATAAGGGTTGGGATTGGTGTTAGGATAAGGGGTTATGATGGTTTCAGGATAAGGTTGGGATTGAATAATCAGGATAAGGGTTATGAATTGTCGCCAGGATAGTGTTGGGATTGTGGCTAGGATATGGTTGTGATTGGCGTCAGAATAATGTTCCGATTGGCGTCAGATAAGGGGGATAGGGTTGGGATTCGGTCAGGAATACGGGTTGGATTGGCGTCAGGATAAGGGTTGTGAATTGCGTCAGGATATGAAGTGGGATTGGTGTCAGGATAGGTTTGGGATTGGTGTCGGATCAGGGTTGGGATTGGTTCAGGATAAGGGTTGGATGGTGTCAGGATATGGTTGGGGATTTGGTGTCATGTATGGTTGGGATTGGTGTCTCGGAAATGTTGGTATGGCGTCAGGCGAAGGGTTTGTGATTAATGTCAGGATAAGGTTGATATTGGCGTCAGGATAGGTTTTGGGATTGGGTGTCAGATAATGTTGGGATTGGTGTTAGGATACGGGTTAGGAATTGTGTTCAGTATAAGGGTTTTGATTGATATCAATCAGGATAAGGGGAGGATTGGCGCCAGGATAAGGGTTTGGGATTTGTGCTAGGATATGGTTGGGATTGGCGTCAGAATAAGGGTTACGATTGGCGTCAGGATAAGGGCTAAGGGGGATAAGAGTTGGGTTCGTGTCAGGATAAGGGATGGGATTGGGCGACAGGATAAGGTTGGATTGGTGTCAGGATAAGGTTTGGGATTGTGGCGTCATGAGAGGATTGGGATTGTGTCATGATAGGGTTGGGGGGGATTGGTGTCGGATAAGGTTGGGATTGGTGTCATGATAAGGGTTGGGATTGGTTAGGATCAGGGTTGGATTGGTGTCAGGATAAGGGTTTGGATTGGCGTCAGGATAAGCCTTAGGATTGGCTCAGGATATGGGTTGGGATTGGCGTCAGGAGTAAGGGTTGTGATGATGTCAGGATAAGGTTTGGGTTGGCGTCAGGATAAGGTTTGGGATTGGTGTCAGATAAGGGTTTTGGGATTGGTGTTGGATAAGGGTTGGATGGTATCAATCAGAAAGGGTTGGGATTGAGATCAGGATAGGTTAGGATTGATGTTAGGATTGATTCAGGATAAGGGTTGTGATTGATGTCAGGATAAGGGGTACGGATTGGCGCCAGGATAATTGTTAGTGCTTTGTGCTCAGGATATGGGTTGGGATTGGCGTCAGAATAAGGGTTGCGATTGGCGTCAGGATAAGGGTTAGAATTGGCGCAAGGATAAGGGTTAGGTGGCGTCAGGATAAGGGTTGGGGGATTGATGCAGTATAAAAACGGTTGGGATTGATATCAGGATAGTTTGGGATTGAGCAGTATAAGGGTTAGGATTGGTGTCAATATAAGGGCAGGGATTGGTGTCAGGATAAGGGTTGGATTGGTGTCAAGGATACGGGTTTTGGGATTGTTGGTCAGGATAAGTTAGGATTGGTGTCAGATAAAGATTGGAATTGGCTGTCCAGTATAAGGTGGGATGGCGGTCAGGATAAGGTGGGATTGGGCGTCCCGGAATATGGTTGGGATGGGTCATGATAAGGGTAAGAATTGGCGGTCAGGATAGGGTTTGTATTGGTGTCAGATAGGGTTGGGATTGGATGTCAGGAAAGGATTGGATTGATGTCGGATTAAGGGTTATGGCTTGGCGCCAGGAAAGGCTGATTTTAGTGCAGCATTTTGTGCCCATGTTTTCCTGCAATCAACCCTACCTTTCGCTGGAATTTGGGAAAATTGAAACGTGCTGAACCTTTAAACAATAGTCCTCTTACAATTCGCCCACTTAGGTGAAAATGTGTACCTATAGAATAAGTAATGTGAAAATTAGAGTCTTTAGCCAAATTATCTAATTAACCTGGCCTAAAATTTAAAAAAAAATTGTCCACACCCGTGGACCCCGGTGTGAAAAGTAATCAATAGTCCGCAGGTAATACCCGTGTGGCAGGAGCTATGTCCCTCCGGGCTCACAGTCCGGACAATGTGGAACAATAGGGCAATCTGATTCAGTTGACTCGTCACGCAGCATTAGTTTCACGCTTATTCCGTTGTCGTCTATGGAGCCCGGACTATGATACCTGTCCGACTATGATTACTTTCACACCTGCATTTAAAATTTAGCGCTGCATTCCCCACTTTTTCCCGTTTTTTTGTTTTCAATATATTTCAAGTTCAAACAGCTGGTGATTGAAATGTTATATATCTGAATATAGAACAGCAAAGCGGCTACAACTCAGTTCGGCCACGAGGCCACGTGGCTCATGAGATACGGAAACAAATCAGTCCACTTCATCTGGGCCGCGTCGCTTAGGAGGAAATCAGGCTGCCCCGGGATGACGCATTGACATGACTTTCACTCAGCCGCACTCCAGGGTCATGTTGCTGGCATGGCTACTAGTCCATCTAGTAGCTTACGGCGATGATGAATAATCATGTGCCATGTATTGGTCTGATAAAGTAATCAAACGTTGGTCTATTGAGCTTGTTGAAGAGATTTTATTGAACATCACCATGGAATCATTTAAACCATGGAAGGCGAGGTTGTTTTCACTCGTTATTACTAGTCAGTAATGACAAGGAGCAACCTAACTTACCCACTGCAAGCCGGTGACCTACCCCGTTAGACTACTCTACTTGAAAACAAATCATTCGGTAAATCTAAAACGTACTCAACGCATTTCCCTCGACCCTACCTTTTCGCCTTTCAATCCATGCTATATATGTAAAACCTAACCCTATAACCGCAATCCTTACCAAATTCTTTAGCATATATAGACCTATACACACATTAAATTGCTCAAGCTCATGGAACCGGACAATTGAAGCTATTGAGATGTAACTAACGCAATCTTACTCTTACCCTCACCTTATGCTAATCGTTATGCTCAATGTCCGCTGACACTAGCCTTCTGCACTAATCCCCAAAATTTATCCTTACCTAATCTTAACCTTAATCCTATATCCCTTATTCGACGCGAATCCAAGCCTTATCCTGACAATCCTAAATAAAAATTTTTGGACGCCCAATCTTACTGCTACTTTAACCCACTCCCAACCCTTATCCCTGACGCCACCCTACCTTTCTTACACCATCCCTACCTTATCCCTGACCACCAATCCCAACCCTATCCTTACACCCAATCCCCCTTTTACCCTATCCTGACACCACTCCCCCTTACCTGACACCATCCCAACCCTTATCTGGACACCAATCGAATCCCAACCCTTATCCTGACACAATCCCAACCCTTAATCCTGACACCATCCCTTGCCCTTATCTGACACAATCCTAACCCTTTATCCTGACATCAATCCCAACCCTTAATCCTTATCATCCCACAACCGTTATCCCCCTGACATCATCCGCAACCCTTCTCCTGACGCCAACCTAACCCTTATCTGACTCCCAATCCAACCCTTATCCTGACCCAAATCGTACCCTTATTCTGACCCAATCCCAACCATTATCCTAGCACAATCCCACCCTTATCCTGGCGCCAATCCTAACCCTATCCTGACATCAATCTCAACCCTTTATCCTGACATCAATCCTACCCTTATCCTGATATCAATCCCAACCCTTATCCTGACACCATCCTAACCCTTAATCTAACACCAACCAACCCTTTCCTGACATCCCCATCCCAACTTTACCTGACGCCAATCTCAAACCTTATCCTGACATCAATCACAACCCTTATCCTGACGCCAATTCCCAACCCTTATCCTGACGCCTAATCCTCAGCCCTTATTCCTGACGCCAATCCTACCCTTATCCTGACACCAACCCCAACCCTTATCCTGCCACCCAAATCCCAACCCGTATCCTGACACCACTCCCAACCCTTATCCTGCCACCAATCCCAACCCCTTATCCTGACACCAATCCCAACCCTTATCCTGACACCATCCCAACCCTTATCCCATGACACCCCTCCCAATCTTATCCTGACTCCACTCAACACTTGACCTGACACCAATCCCAACCCTTAACCTAACCCAATCCCAAGCCCTTATCCTGACACGAATCCCAACCCTTAATCCTGACACCAAGCCCAATCCTTATCCTGACCCCAATCCCTACCCTTATCCTGACAACCAATCCCAACCCTTATCCTGACAGCAATCCCAACCCTTATCCTGACGCCCAATCCCCACCCTTATCCTGACACCAATTCGCATACCCTTATCCTGACAGTCAATCCCACCCTTTATCCTCTTGATACCAGCCCAACCGTTATCCTGACCCAATCCAACCCTATCCTGGACATCAACCCCACCTTTCCGACGCCAATCTAACCCCTTATCCTGACGCAACCTAACCCTTATTCCTTGACGCCATTTCCACCATTATCCTAGCACAATCCCAACCCTTATCCTGGCACCAATCCCAACCCTTATCCTGGCGCCAATCCTAACCCTTATCATCCGACAATCAATCCTATCTGATCCTTACATCAATATCCCAACCCTTATCCTGACACCAATCCCAACCTTTATCCTGCGCCATCCTACCCTTATCCTGAACGCCATCCCAACCCTTACCCTGACGCCAATCCCAACCCATATCCTGACACACACCAATCCCAACCCTTCTCCTGACGCAATTCTACCCTTATCCTGACGCCAATATCCCAACCCTTATCCTGACTCCAATCCCAACCCTTATCCTGACGCCATCCCAACCCTTATCCCTGACACTCAATCCCCATCCTTATCCTGACACCAATCCCTACCCTTATCCCGACAAACCATCCCAACCCTTACCTGACAATCCAATCCCACCCTTATCCTGGCACAATCCCTGCCTTATCTTGACAAAAAACAACCCTGTAACCTTATCCTACATCCATCCAACCCTTATCCTGAATCAATCCCCAACAGTTATCCTGCAATCGAAATCCAACCCGTATCCTGACGCCAACCCTAACCCTTATCCGGGCGCCATTTAACCTTATCCTGACCAATCGCAACCCTTATTCTGACGCCAATCCCAACCCATATCCTAACAATCCCAACCCTTATCCTTGGCGCCAATCCTAATCCTTATCCTGACATCAATCTCAACCCTATCCTGACATCAATCCTAACATCAATCCTAACCCTTATCCTGATATCAATCCCAACCCTTATCCTGATACCATCCTAACCCTTATCCTAACACCAATCCCAACCCTTATCCTGACACCAATCCCAAACCGATCCTGACGCCAATCCCAACCTTTCCTGACATCATCACAACCCTTACCTGACGCCATCCACCCTTTAAGCCTGACTGCAATCCTAAGGCTTATCTGACGCCAATCCTAACCCTTATCCTGACACCAATCCCACCCTTATTTGCCCCCCCCTGACACCATCACCATCCCAACCCTTATCCTGACAGACCAATCCCACCCTTACCTACACCAATCCCAACCAGAATCCTTATCCTGACACCAATCCCCATCTCTACGACGCCAATCCCAACCCTTAACCTAACCCAATCCCACCTTAGCCTGACGCCATCCCAACCCTTATCCTGACACCAATCTCAACCCGTACCTGACACCATCCCATCCGTACCCGGCACCAATCCCTAACCCTATTCTACGCAATCCCACCATTATCCTAGCACAATCCCAACCCTTATCCTGGCCCCAAATCCTAACCCTTATCCTGATATCAATCTCAACCCTTATCCTGACATCAATCTCAACATCAATCCTAAACCCTTATCCTGATCTCAATCCCAACCCTTATCCCGATACCAATCCTAACCCTTATCCTAACACCACACCATCCACAATCCCACCTAATCCTGACTCAATCCCAAACCTTATCCTGACATCAATCACAACCCTTAACCTGACGCCAATCCCAACCGTTACCTGACGCCAACCTAAGCCTTATCCTGACGCCAATCCTACCCTTATCCTGACACCAATCAAACCCTTACTGACACCAATCCAACCCTTATCCTGACACCAAACCCAACCTTATCCTGACAACACCATCCCAACCCTATCTGACCACAATCCCATCCTTATCCTGACGCCAGTCCCAACCTTAATCCGACACCCAATCCCAACCCTTATCCTGACGCCAATCGCCACCCCTTATCCTGACAACCAAGTCCAAACCCTTTCCGACAGCCAAAATCCCAACCTTACCGACACAAATCCCTACCCTTATCCTGACAACCAATCCCAACCCTTTTCCTCCCTGACACCAATCCCTACCCTTATCATGACTCAATCCCACCTTTATCCTGATATCATCCCACCGTTATCCTGACGCAATCTTAATAAAAAAACCCCCCGAAAAAAAAATCCTGACATCAACCCCAATCCTTAATCCTGACGATGGAACGCCAATCTTACCTTTATCCTGACGCCAATCCTAACCCTTATTTCTGACTGCCAATCCAACCCTTAATCCTACACCAATCCCAACCCTTATCCTGACAACCAACCCATCCTTACCCTGAACGCCAATCCCAACCGGTATCCCTGACGCCAATCCTAAGCCTTATCCTGACGCCAATCCTAACCCTATCCTGCGACACACCCCAATGCCCAGAAACCTTATCCTGAACAACAATCCCACCCTATCTGAAACCAATCCCACCCGTATCCTGAACACCAATCCCAACCTTATCCTGACAACTCAATCCCAACCCGTATCCTGACACCCAATCCCAATTATTATCCTGACGCAATTCAACCCTTATCCTGACACCAATGCCCAACCCTTTTCCTGACGCCAATCCCAACAACCCTTATCCTGACAACCAATCCCAACCCTTCCTCCTGACACACCAATCCCAATCCTTACCCTGACACCAATTCCCTACACTTATCCTGACACCATCCCAACCCTTATCCCTACAACCATCCCAACCCTTATCCGACACCAATCCAAACCCCTTATCCTGACCCCAATCCCCTACCTTATCCTGACATCAATCCCAACCTTTATCCTGATATCAATCCCAACCGGTATCCTGACACCAATCCCACCCTAATCCTGACATCACCCCAACCCTTATCCTGACACAATCCAACCTTTCTCCTGACGCCAATCCACCCTTGCTCTGACACCCAATCCTCACCCCTTATCCTGCAAAAACCAATCCCATCCTTACCCTGACACAACCAACCTACACTTATCCTGACAAACCAATCCACCCTTCTCCTGACACCAATCCCAACCCTTATCCTGCCACCATCCCAACCCTCTCCTGACACCAATCCCTACCCTTATCCTGACATCAATCCCCAACCTTTATCCTGATATCAATCCCACCTTAATCCTGACACCAATCCTAACCCTTATCCTGACACCATCCCATCCTTACCTACACCCAATCCCAACCCTTATTCTGACGCCAATCCCAACCCTTATCTGACACTAATCCCAACCCTTATCCTGGCGGCCAATCCTAATCCTTATCCTGACATCAATCCCAACCCTTATCCTGACAACATCAATCCCACTTTATCATCTTTATCCATCCCAACCGGTTATCCTGACACCAACATAACCAACCTAATCCTGACATCACAATCAACCCCAACCCTTTATCCTGACGCCAATCTTAACCCTTATCCTGACGCCATCCTAACCCTTATTCTGACGCCAATCCCAACCCATATCCTAGCAACCATCCCACCCTTATCCTACACCAATCCCACCCCTTATCCTGGCGCATCCTAACCCGTTATCCTGACATCAATCCTAATCCTTATCCTAGCACCAATCCCAACCCGGAATCCTAGACCAATCCCAACACTTATCCTGACGCCAAGCCTAACCCTTATCCGACATCATCCTAATCCTTATCCTGACACATCCACCCTTATCCTGACAACCAATCCCAACCCTTATCCTGACGGCCAATCCTCCCTTATCCTGACGCCACTCCCCAACCCTACCTTACCCTGACGCCAATCCCAACCCTTAAATCCTGACCCCAATCCAACCCCTTATCCGACGCCAATTCTACCCTTATCCTGACCGCCAAGCCCAACCCTTATCCTGCAAAACAATCCTACCCCTTCTCCTGACACTATCCCAACCCTTTCCCTAACACCAATCCCAACCCTTATCCTGACCCACCCAACCCTTAGCCTGACGTCCAATCCCAACACTTATCCTGACGCCAATCCCAACCCATATCCTAACCACCATCCCACTCCTTATCCTTGTACGCCAATACACCCTTATCTGACCCAACCACGATTCCAACCCTTATCCTGACGCCAATCCTAACACTTATCCTGAACCAATCCCTACCATTATCCTGACAACCAATCTTAGCCATTATCCTGGCGCCAATCCTAACCCTTATTCTGCATCTGACGTAAGACGCTAATCGTAACCCTACCCAGACGCTAACCCTAATCCTTATCCTTACACTAATCCTAACCCAATCCTAATCCTTAACTCTAATCCTAATTAAACCCTCCCCAGACCTAACTCTAATCCTTATCTGACGCCAATCCTAACCTTAACCCTATACTCTAACCTTAATCCTTATCCTGACGCTAGTCCTACTTGAACCCCTAACACGGAACTCTAAGCCTAATCCTTATCCTGACGCTAGTCCCTCAAACCCTTATCCTACTTCTAACCAAGACATAATGTCAAAATTAAAATAAGAATTCGGTGAACACAAAGATTCGTGTCAAACCGTCGCGATGCTGCACAGAAATTGCACACCGATTTGCAGACAGTTTAATGGGATGATCGGCTGTCATACAGAACTGTTGCAAACTCGGTATTTTGTCACAACTACTTTTTGAAAAAACTCGGTTGAAGAAGGTGGCCAGTGGGAGAGTTGCCACATTGGAAACCCTTTTGGAATACGGGGCCCATGTCTATAGTCTCTATGCTTGATGTGTTTATTCTGTAATGCTTAACTTGGCGTTACTATCCATGAAGACTGAAGTGTTTATAGAACTTGTTATATGACAAACCTACCATTTTACTAATACTGCCAAACTTGAAGTCACCATTTTGCGAGGTCGGTTACGATCCTATCCCAGATTGCACAGGACTCTATAATGGCCATTTTTTTAGCCGTTTTGGAAATTGTATTTGTGCGTCAATATGTTAGATAAAATATTAAGCACCACAGTTAATTATCAACTTTGGACCAAGTTTGGTATTGGCTTTTCCAAGTCTGCGCCACTGAGAAATTCTATGGCACTAAAACACAAGAAAATAACTCTTTGTTAGCATAATTCCACAAACTGCATCTGGGTTTTCATTTACAACCACAGATATTTACAGTGCGTAAATTTCTTTTCGCCATTGGGGATAGGTTATGAAACAATTTTTTGAATGAACTGGGGTTTGCTGAAAAGATTATTAATAGCACATGTGCACGCGCGCAGCGCGCGAAAATTGTTGCCATTTAGCAGCTAAAACGTAAAAGTATTGTAATTATAACAAAATGGCGCGCTTAAGCGCGCGGAATTTACATTTTTAAACTATTATGGTAAAATATGAGGTTATTCTTTTGGTCAAAAACACATGAACGGGCAGTCAACATTGGGGGTATGATCGTATTGACCATCCCCCCTCCTTAAATATTGGGTGATATATCACCCCATCCCCCGGGATTTACGCCCTATGGATATTACGACCTTACGATTTCAATTTATGCGGGGTGCAGATGTTATAAGAGACATAATGCTAACTTTCCACATCTTGCTTCTTGCGTGGAAAGTTAGGCATTAATGTCTCTTATGCCCTGGCACCCACATAAACCTGAACTCTAAATGTTAGGGATTATTTATATAGGATTATAATTCAGTACGATTCCAACCTACTTGTAGGCTATGATTTTATTGCATACATTTTGTGCCGCATTTCATCCATCAAACCTAACTTCGCTGGAATTTGAAAATTGGAAAGACGTTGCTGAAAATTTACAACAATAGTCTCTTACAATCGCCCAACTTTAGGTGAAAATGTTAGCCTATAAGAATTAAGATATGTGAAAATTAGAGTCTTTAGCCAAATTATCTCATTAAGCATGGCCTGAAAATTTAAAACAAAAGTTTCCACACCCGTGGACCCCGGTGTGAAAGTAATATAGTCCTCAGGTATAGCCTCGGTGTGCAGAGATATAGTCCCTCCGGGCTCACAGCCGGGAACAATGGTGGACACCAATAGGGTCAATGTCGATTCAGTTGACTCTTGACTCAACAGAGTTTCATGCTTTATTCCGTTGTCGACTATGGAGCCCGGCTATGATACCTGCGGACTATGATTACTTTCCCCACCTGCTTAATTTAAGCTGCTGTCCCACACTTTCCCGTTTTTCAATATATTTGCAGTCAACGAGCTGGTGATAAATGTTATAATCTGAATGAGTAGAAATCAAGCGGCTACAACTCAGTTCGGCCACGAGGCCACGTGTCGCATGAGATTGACGGAAACCATCATTCACTTCATCTGCCGTCGCTAGGAGGAAATCAGGCTTGCCCCGGGATGACTCATTGACAGGAATGTCCTCAGGCCGCAACGCCAATGTCAGTTTGCCTGGCATGGCTACTAGGCCATCTAGTTAGCTTACGGCGATGATGATAACATGTGCCATGAATTGGTCTGATAAAGTAATCAAACGTTGGTCTATTGAGCTTGTTGAAGAGATTTTATGAAATCATAACACCATGGAATCATTAAAGCCAGGAATTGGCGAGTTGTTTTCATCTCGTTAGTACTAGTAATGACATGAGGCTAACCGAACTTTACCCACTGCAAAAAAAACCGGTGACCTACCCCAGTTAGACCTAGCTCTACTTGAAAACAATCATCGGTAATCTACAACGTACTCAAAAAACCATTTCCTCCACGCCGACCTTGTCGTCGCCTTTCAACCGATGGCTATTATTTAAACCTAACCCTATAACCCCAATTCCTTACCAAATTCGTTAGCAGTAGACCTATACCACATAATAAATTGGGCTCACGCTCATGGAACCGGACAATTGAGCTAATTGAGATGTAAATTAACGCAATCTTCACTGCTTACCCACCATCACCCTTTGCTAATATTTTTAGTCATCCGCGTGACAACTATCCTTCTGGGCCAACTAATCCCATCCCCAAAATTTGAAATCCTGCCCAACTAATCTTAACCCTTAATCCTATACCCCTTATTCGGACGCGAATCCAAGCCCTTATCCTGACCATCCTCAAAAAATGTCGGACGCCAATCTTAATCTTTAGCTTGAACCCAATCCCAACCCTATCCTGACCCAACCCTACCTTATCTGACACCACTCCCTACCCTTATCCTGACAACCATCGCCATCCCTTATTCTGACACCACTCCCTACCCTTATCCTGACCAATCCAACCTTATCCTGCAAACCAATCCCAAACCTTATCCTGACACCAATCCCAACCTATCCTGACACCAATCCCACCCTTATCCTGACCCAATCCTGCCCTTATCCTGACACCCATCCCAACCCTTATCTGACACAAATCCCACCCTTCTCGGATATCATCCCAAACGTTATCCTGACATCAATCCCAACCCTTATCCTGACGCAACCTAACCCATATCCTGAACGCCAATCCTAACCCTTCTCCTGACCCAATCGTACCCTTATTCTGACCCCAAATCCCACCATTATCCTAGCACAAATCCCAACACTTATCCTGGCGCAATCCTAACCTTATCCTGACAATCAATCCAACCCTTAGCCTTACAATCAATCTACCCTTATCCTGATTCAAGCCCACCCTTATCCTGACACCATCCGAACCCTTATCCTAACCCAATCCCAACCCTTATCCTGACCCAATCCCAAACCTTAATCCTACGCCATCTCAACCTTATCCTGACATAAACACAACCCTTATCCTGACGTCATCCCAACCCTTATCCTGACGTCCAATCCATAAGCCTTACCTGACGCCAAATATCAAAACACTTAACCCTTGCCTGACACCACTCCCAACCTTATCCTTACACCACTCCCCAACCCTTATCCTGACACCATCCACCCTTTCTGACACCAATCCCAACCCTTATCCTGACAACCATCCCAATCCTTATCCTGACGCCAATCCAATCCTTACCCTGACACCAATCCCAACCCTTATCCTGACGCCCAACCAACCCTTATCCGACACGACTCCAATCCCAACCCTTATCCGGACCCCAATCCCAATCCTTACCTGGACACCACTCCCTATCCTTATTCTGACGCCAATCCCAACCATTATCCTAGCACAAATCCACACCCTTATCCTGGCGCAATCGTAACCTTATCCTGACACTCAATCTCAACCCTTATCCTACATCAATCCCTACATCAATCCGAATCCTTATCCTGATATCAATTACCCACCCTTCATCCTGATAACATCCTACCCTTATCCTGACGCCAACCAAATCCTTATCCTGACATCATCACACCCTTATCATGACGACCAAATCCAAAACCGTTATATCCTGACGCCAATCCTAATCCTTATCCTGACGCTAATCCTAGCCCTTATCCTGACACCAATCCCACCCCTTATCCTGACACCAATCCCAACCCTTATCCTGACCCATCCCAACCCTTATCCTGACACCAATACCAATCGACAGACCCTGACACCAAATCCCTCCCCTTATCCTGACCCCAATCCCAACCCTTATCCTGACACCAATCCCAACCTTCTCTGCCACAATCCCAACCCTTACCTACCCTAATCCCTAACCCTTATCCTGACATCAATCCCAACCTTTATCCTGACATCAATCCCAAACCGTTATCCTGGACACACCAATCCCACCCCTATCCTGACATCACCCCAACCCTTATCCTGAACCCAATCTTAACACCTTTTCCTGACACCAATCCCAAACTTTATCCTGACGCCAATCCTAACCCTTCTCCTGGGCCCAATTCCCAACCTTATCCTGACAAGAAAAACCAATCCCAACCCTTATCCTGACACCAATCCCAACCCTTTTCCTGACACCAATCCCACCCCTAATCCTGACACCCATCCCAACCCTTATCCTAACACCAATCCCAATTATTATCCTGACGCCAATCCCAAACCTTATCCTGACACCACTGCCAACCCTTTATCCTGACGCCAATCCCAACCCTTATCCTGACACCAATCCCAACCCTATCCTGACACCAATCCCAATCCTTACCCTGACACCAATCCCCACCCTTTCCGGACCCCAATCCCAACCCTTATCCTGAACTCATCCCCAACCCCTTATCCTGACCACTCCCCACCCTAATCCTACACCACCCTCCGCTACCCTTATCCTGAACATTAATCCCAATCCTTATCCTGACACCAATACCAACCCTTATCCTGACAAACCAATCCCAACCCTTATCCTGACACCAATCATCACCAAACCCGAATCCTGACACCAATCCCTACCTTATCCTGACATGAATCCCCACTCCTTATCCTGAACGGGAAAAATCCCAACGCCTAATCCTGACATCAACCCCAACCCTTATCCTACCGCCACCAATCACAACCCTTATCCTGACGCCAAGCTAACCCTTTTCCTGACGCCAATCTCAAACCTTAAATCCTAGCACCAATCCCAACCCTTATCCTGACACCATCCCAAGCCATTACCCTGACAACCAATCCCAACCCTTATCCTACCACCAATTCCAACCCTTATCCGCCACTAATCCCCAACCCCTCTATCCTGTCGCCAATCCAACCTTAATCCTGACACCATCCCAATCCTTATCCTGGACCCACTTCCGACCCTTATCCTGACACCGACACCATCCCCACCTTTATCCTGAGCCATCCCAACCCTTTATCCTGACACCAATCCAACCCTTATCCTACACCAAGTCCCCCTTATCCTGACAACTCATCCCAACCCTTATCCTTGCGCCAATCCTAACACCCCCTTATCCGGACAACCAATCCCAATCCTGTACCTGACGCCATCATACCCGACCCTTATCCCTTACACCAATCCCAACCCTTATCCTGACGCCAATCCCAACCCTTATCCTGACACCAGCCACTCCCAACCCTTATCCTGACACGCGCATTCGATCTACCCTTATCCCTTACGCCAATCCCAACCCCCCTTAAATCCTGGACACCAATCCCTACCCTTTCCTGACACCACTTCCCAACCCTGATCCTGACCACCAATCCCAACCTTTATCCTGACGCCCAATCCCAACCCTTTATCCTGACACAATCCCAACCCTTAATCCTGACACCACTCCCCAATCCTTACCGACACTCAATCCCTACCCATATGCCTGACACCCAATCCCAAAACCCGTTCTCCTGACAACCAAGCATCCAAGTCTTATCCTGACAAAGACCAATCCCAACCCTTTTCCTGACACCAATCCCAAACTTTATCCTGACGCCAATCCCAACCCTTATCCTGACCCATCCCAACCTTATCCTGACGCCAATTCTACCCCTATCCTGAGCCAATCACCCTTAGTCCTGACGCTCCAAGTCCTAACCCTTATCCTGACAACGAAGCCCAACCCCTTATCCTGACACCAATCCCAACCCTTATCATGACACCAATCCCAACCCCTCATTATCCTGACGCCACTCCACCCAACCCTTATCCTGACGCCAATCCCAACCCTTATCCTGACAACCAATCCCAACCCTTATTCCTGACACCCATCCCAACCCTTATCCTGAACACCGATTCCAACCCTTATCCTGACGCCAATCCTACTCCTTATCCTGACGCCAATCCTAACACTTATCCTGACAACAAGCCCCTACATTATCCTGCAACCAATCTTAGAGCCATTATCCTGGCGCCAATCCTAACCCTTATTCTGCATCTGACGTAGCGCATCGTAACCCTTAACCCAGACGCTAGCCCCTAACCTTATCCTTACACTATCCTAACCGAATCCTAATCCTTACGCTAATCCTAATTGAACCCTTCCCCAACTCTAACTCTAGTCCTTATCCTGACGCCAACCTACCCTTTAAAACACACAACAAAAACCTAACCTTAATCCTTAATCCTGACGCTAATCCTACACCTACTTTGAACCTAACCACGACGCTAGGCCTTAATCCTTATCCTGACGCTAGTCCTAACCCTTATCTACTTCCTAACCAAGACATAAGGTCAAAATTTAAAATAAGAATTCAGGTGACACCAAGATTGTGTCAAACTCGGCGCGATGCTGCAACGAAAATTGTATGCCGCATTTGCAGACAGTTTAATGGGATGATAGGCTGTCATACAGAACTGTTGCAAACTCGGTATTGTCAGCAACTACTTGTGAAAAAAATCGAGTTGAAGAAGGTGGCCGTGGGAGAGTGCCACATTGGAAATATAACTGCATTTAATATCAAAGCGAGCAGCAGAAATAATTATGAAGCACCATATACATGATATACAGATGAGAAATCTTTAAGGTACCTCATATTGTAGCACCCTGCAAAGGAAAAGGAGAGAGTAGAAGTAACCCAATATTTGCTTGACAAGCTTGAACGATGCGACCAGAAACGTTTGAAGGAGATTGTAACTGGTGATGAAACTTGATATACTTTTACAACCTGCAAATAAGTTGATAAAGACGGCAAGCTAGACCCCAACCATTCCACAACGCAGCACCAGTATCATTAAGTACACGGTCATTTTTGACGGACAAAGTTACAAAAATTCCAACTGCAAAGGGTTCATCGGTTACCGATGGTGCGATTGTGCAAAGATTTTGTCAGAGGTCCTTAAATTCTACAACAAGAAGCGTCTAGCGATGGAAGGAAATTGTTGCAGAGTTTTCGGCATCATGACAATGCTCCAGCAAATATGTCTTGCCTATCTGCTCTTGTAAAGGACTTTGTTGAAGCAAATTGTCCGTATCTTGCCTCATCTCCTTACAGTCCAGATCTGGCATAATGTGACTTTTGGCTGTTTCCAAGATTAAAAGCTGACCTTGAAGGCCTTCGATGTGACAGCATAAGTATCCCCGTAAGCGTCATTAAGGAATACCTGAAAATGCTGAAGAAGACCACCGCACCAACCCGGCGTCTTTGAAAGTGTGTAGAAAAAGATGAAGGTGGGGAATACTGTGAAAAAATATGGTGAGATTAAGTCCAAACTCCTCATATTTTCAATTCTACAAGTGTGTTGCAGGAGCATTTTAGCCCCCGTACGTTAACTCTGCACTAACCTTGGTCCTTGTCCCAATTCACGTCTTTTTACTGACGTTGTAATCGTTCCCTTATCCTGCCGCTATTCCTAACCCTTATTTGTTGACGAACCTTTATCCTATGAATGAGTGAGGTTCCCTTTGACATGTTTGAAGAGCTTCAATATGAATACCATTTGGCAAAGCATGCGGAAAACTTAATTTTCATTATTTACCTTTTTAAAAATCTATACCCTCTGAACCTTTCGGCTATTGCAAAACCTCCAACACCATTTGTTGACAACTTGTGTACATGAATTGTATTTTCTTTACTTACTCAAAATATTTGGTAAAAAAAATAATGAAATCGTGGCCGAAGAACAACGCTGACTGGAAACTGATATTTCCACACGTCTAGCATTAATTCTATAACCCTTATCCTGACGTTATTATTCTAACCCTTATCATGAAGATCGTTATGTCAATTCTCACATGAACACTTATCTTAGCCTTCCTGGCCCATGTTCTGAAGCCCATTTTAACCTTCATCCTAACATCAAGCATGTCAAGCCTACACGGCCGTCTTCTTACTCGTGTGGTAGCCTTACGGCAGCTACACGGTGCACCGCGACAGCTACTGCACAGTACACACTGGGCTAGTTGCGATGTATACCGGAGTAGACACGCAGCTACCACATAACTACGCCGCAGTTACTACGACGCCATTATGATAGTGGACGAAATGAGGACGCTATACATTTGGTGTCTGTTTTTTGGATATTTTTTTCATTACGAAATTCGAACCAGCCATCCACAAAAAAAAACAAAAAAAACCGTATTTGCACGTCTAGTGGGAGGTAATCCGTGTCTACTCGGTGGTAGTGGCGTGAAGTACCGCGAAGAAATTGGCCGTGTACCCATGTCCTGACAGTAACCTATTTTCACTAACCATAACACCAGTCCCAACACTAATGATTATCGTCACCTCAATTCGAACCCGTATATCATCCTAACCCTATCCTGACACTTACAATAATTGTACCCTTGTCCTGATACTAATACTAATACTATCTGACTAATACTATAGTATATCCCGAAGTTCACATGGCACAACCTTTCTTTCGACTCTAAGCCTCAGACTCAAACCGAACCTGTAATCCATTCCCTTCACTTTACCTTACAACGACGTATAAAATCCTTATACCCTGAAAAAAAACCTACACCTTTCATAATTTGCCATAGAAATACTAACCCTATTGCGCTTACAAACCTGAAGCAAGCTATCATCATGCAAATGCTTTGCAAAGGCCTCTAATTGAGAAAAGTTGTTTTTCACTCATCTCCAACTGAAAGCGATTATTTTGTTTGTTTTCCGTTTGCAAAATATCTGCAGTTGCAAAACGAATCTGTTGCAATGCACCCAAGGTGAGACCGAGTTACGAAACATCAGCTGCATCCTGACAAAAATGTCTTCGGAATCCGAGAAAGCTCAAAATTCTCAAAAGGTCTCAGTAAAATTAGGGAAAGCTCTTCCGAATTTTCTATCTTGCTTTCTTGCAGTATAGCTAAACCATTTCCAGATTAACATACCCTTCTCTATACTGTAAAAGTTGCTCCTTGACCTTATTGCTTTGGAGACATATCTTGCAAATATACATTTCTTGTACATAACAATACATAATTAAAAAAAAATAATCACGTGTCTCGCCTGAAGACATAATCCGAGACATTATGGTCAATTTAGACACGACTTCCAGTAAGTCAAGTCCCCAGGAAACGGACAAACGGTAAACGGACCTGTGTATACACGGGAACGGAGTGCCCATCTCTTCTTTCGAAGCGATACTCTAACACAATGTTGCTGTATGATGGGGATCGCTACACCTCCTCCACAGCGAATCTGCTACCTTACCACCATTGAATATTACCGGTGTGAAACTAGATATAGTCCGCCGGGACCCATAATTCGGGTTCCATAGACGACAACGGAATGAAGCGGGAAACTAATGTTACATGAAGAGTTACCTGAATCGAGTGCGCTATTCTTTACTAAGGTGGACATGAGTCCGGCGGACTATAAAAACTTCTACACCGGTACCCAATTATACATCTGGATTCAATAGATTTATCTTATATTTTAGATAGGTCTTGCATCATGAGAGACATGTCATTGTATGAGATACCTTGCATAGCCGGAGATGCGACCGGGGATGCGACTTTGCGGGACGTGTTTTAGTGTGTATTCAGGTGGTGAATCACTTGATTCTATCTCGTAAGTTTTCATAATGGCGACATGTCTAACTCAAGACATTATTGCTAAGACGCAAAATTTATAGCGTTTTCTTCTGGAACATGTTAGTCCCATGTTTGAGAGACGGAAGCAGGGGTGGATGCAATATTTCATTTGACTCATGCATTAAAACTATATCCATGCACAGTTCACACATATGGCGTGAGAACTATTCCATCTATCACGTGCTATTTGTGTTTCATTTTGTTTTTGACAGCTACTCGAGGTTTTATATCCTTTTGCAGACAAGCTTGACCGAAGCTAACCACTTTACTGTGTTGTTTTCCGGCATATACTTTTACACTTGGCAAGCGATTTAGTGTCTAGGACCACATAATCTGATTTCGCAAAACTAAACCATCTTTATCTTCCTTGTAAAAAAAAGAAGGAAAATAATTTGAAACTCCCTTCTGTTAATACACTTACAACCGGTATTTGGTAACAGGTTAAAGCAATAACAGCACATTTTTGAAGGGCGCGCCCAATTTTCCAAAAACAAAGTGAGATTTCTTTTACAGTTGGATTCGTAATTGGCTAGTAATTTTGTAATTAGGATAATGAATATCGGAGATCTCCGATAATAACTCAATGGTTGCTGGAAACGTCCTTCCAATATAAAATAGGTAGGAAATAGCGTTACGTGTCTATGCTAATCCATTGGTTGTTAAGTTGTTTCAGGCAAGTCAAGTTAGAGGTCATTTTATAGTGAGAGGTGGCACTATTTCTCAATGGACGGACAATTTGGCGTTTCCAGCTCCGCCGGTAAATTGCAATCGGGGATGTCGATTCTAATTATAAAATCGCTTCTTTTATGACAAATACGCACTTTTGAGCATTACCATTCGCGGGTATAGTTTACTAGATGGGAGCGCTCTTCAAAAATGTGCTGTTATTGCTTTAAGAAATGGATTAAGCAAGCAAGCTATAAAGCAAGCAAGCATGCAAACAGGCAAGCAAGCAAGAAGGAATGTCACTTCGCTTTGCTTGTCTTGAGTCTGGATGTTTTTGCAGAATCCTTCAAGGATCACGAATAGCACATTGTACACCAAATTATTATTTCACCAAAATATTTCAAAACAAGTGAATGATACGGTTTGTAAAAAAAGTAATTTTTTCCAAACAATATATTGGTAATTACCTCAACACGCATTTTGGGGACAATAATCTAAAAAAAATCACTACAATACAGTGTGATCATAAAATAGGTAGAGCTTGTGGCAGCGATAAGCAAATGACTCCTCAAAATAAGGGTAGGTCTATGTTTATCTCTAATAAAGTGGTACCTTAAAGGTGTAAAAGCCAGTGGTAATGATAAGTTTTATTTGAAGCACTTTTTTCAAGATGTGGCATATTTTCGTCTACAAATATAGACAATACTTTAAACCTCAAAATGATTCATTCAACTCCTCCAGAAACTGATTCATTTATCAAGTTAATTTATTTTTCAAATGAATTTTAGTACTGATGAGGACGTAGAAACCATAAGAGGGCATCGATGATAAATTGTGACTGAATTTTGTGGGGTTAAATAGCGTCACATTTATTCTGCAGTCAATAAATAGCCCGATTTTCTTCTGGACACTGATTTGCTTTGCTGAACGCCGTTCATTTTAATGCGAATCGTGGACAGAGCGCAAAACCGACTACTTGATTCAAACGACTGTAACTTGGTCTATACCTAACCGATGTGAATGCTCTGCGGCAAATTAAAGATAATGACCTAAGCTTTCAAATGATGCCACATATGTTAGATATATGTTACTTAAAAATTCAAAATGGTGTACACAAGCAGGGTCAAGTTTTTTTGACTCACCCTGTACCTTTCAATACTGTGGGGCATGCCGTGTCTAAAAGTTGCACATTTTATTCAAAATGAATAAAAAGTCATCTCAATTTCCTCCCTGAATATTAATGACTTGCGGATGTACATCACACTACATTGACTCCCGCCCGAATGCAGAGGACAAGCACTGCAGATTCTTTTTTAGTCTGGAAGTGCAGATCCATTGTTACTGCCCATGCAGTTGAAAAGATTTCAGGTGTTATCACCAGCCCGATTTATATCGAGCTATTTTGTTCCACAAAATACCGATCCCCGTTCACGAATTAAATAAACCTTGAGCTTCTACTGCCCGTTCAATTAACTCTGACCGCACATTACATCATTTATTCGAAAAGGAAACGAAGATGAACAAAACTCATGCGAGAAAAGTTGTTTAGCAGACTGTGACCTAACATCTTTGTGCAGGACCCAGAGCGTGTTTTGAATCAATCCCATGATGCATAGCAATGTGCCTATACCGTACTGTACTAAACACATGTCAGTACTTAGGGATAAAAAAGTGTTCCAAAAGTTTAAGAACCACAAGACATTTCATAATCATGCAAAAAATCCCTAAGTACTAACGCTTTGTGGGCTAAAATGAGTGCTAAAGTCAGGGTTTTTTGTGTGTAGGATTAGGATTTTTATGTGATCACATGACCCTATTGAGGTGAGATTTCCCAAAACTGGTGCATTGTGGTATTGACTCAAACACCCTCTGTGCAGGACCATAACACATAACTTGCTGCGTAACCACATTTCTATTCAATTTACTTTCGTTTTTAGAAGAAAACGAACACCATAGTATTCACCGACCTATATGAAATACAGATAAACTGGTGCCGATCATGGATGAGATTATTTAAAAAAAGCAGTGATTTTATAGTGATCTCAGAAATGCACGGTAGCATATTTGCATGTCTTACATACATGATATATAGGTCGCTGGATACCCTTTACTTTTTTTTCTTCTTAAAACGTGGTGAATTGAATCGAAATGAGGTTCAGAAATAAGTTACGGTTCTTGATTCTGTACTAAGATGTTAGGTAACAGCTTGTCAAACAACATTTCTTTCATAAGTTTTGCTCATCTTCTTTTCGTTTCAATTTTTCCAATAAATGATGGAAATTGACGGTCAAAAGTTAGTTGAACCTCACAGTAGAAGCTCGAGGTTTAGTTTCGTGCACGAGGACAGCTCAATTTAAATCGGGGCGGTGATTGGACTCTTTTGACTGCATGGGTAAAAACAATAGCTCCGAATTTCCAGATTAAGAAAAAAGAATCTGAAGTGCTTTGTCCTTTGAATGCTGGGAGGATTTACTAAATATATAAATAGCGCCATTATTTGCTGCAGTCCATGTAGTATGATACACATCATTGGTCACTGATATTCAGGGGAAAATATTGAATGACATTTTGGTTATTCCTTCATGTAATTTCTGCATGAAATAATCAATATACACATGCATAGAGTTGCATGGGGTTTATGGGCTTTATTCCGTATAGACTTAATTAATTTCTTTCATCAAGTCTTAAACCAAGGATACACCGACATTTTAATCTTAAACAAAATGTGCAACTTTTACGATTGACATACCCGTGTTTTATTCATGACAAATATTGACATAAATTATTGTGAAAGACTTTCTGGTTCCATTCTGGGTGTATCTCAAATGCACAATTTGTTCGTCCTTGCGATGCTATATCTTGGGCTGACTTGATCCTCCAAATACGGCTGACGGGGACTTCATAAGCCGAGGAAGCCAGTCTAGTTTATAGAAAAGATACACTGACATAACTAACAAATAGAGCCCTTGTCCTGTATCGAGGTTTGTAGGTAGGTGATAAACGAGTCTGTAAAATTTGACGTTTAAGACGAAAATAGCAGTTCGTGGGAAGGCACATGGCCATCCCCAAATTTTAAATGACTTAATTTGACCTCGTACAGTCAGCTAACATGTCTGGCAGAATGTTGTCTTAAACTAAAGCCAAACTATATGCAAGCATGTGGGAAATATCCGCTTTGTTTCTGTGCGGAAATAATCGATACTGATGAAGCTATGAAGGGAAGTAGAAAAGTAAAGATATCTCTTCATTGAGCCAATATGTGAAAGCCATGCATGTTGATGCTAAATGCAAAAACGTGTGTGAATAAAGGTACAGTCACATAGAAGACAGCTCCCGACCTAATCTTTTCCCAACTACACAAGACCACATTTTTTTCCAAATCGGTTAGAGTCTTGTTCAAACTTGCAAAATTTACAATTTTTATCAGTCTGCGATTTTCCCGCCAGTAGGCAACACAGCATCATATTATTAACAAGATTAGGGCATGTTTGATCGGCGACGCCACTTGTTCAGTCCTCGATCAGTCACAGACCTTAACACGACAGCACAAGTTGTGACATGTTGCTGTCAAGACTATACGTCGGCGACTTATTTTCTGTGGTCGCCGAGTGTAGTCGCGGATTTAACATGTCCAGTTGGCTTGCATTTTCTCTCCCGCTTGGAACAGACTCATTGCCGACCACTTCCCCAACTGCACACAACCACTCACGATGCGCGCCAACTCATCGGCTACCGCTTCCAAACCGCTTATGTGTTCATGCCGACCTTCCCGATTCAAAACTCGCCACGATTTTTTTAAGCTACGAGAGAAAAAAAAAAAACGCGGCGGGGTTTTCAAATTTGCCACGTGCTCCCGACCACACAAAACTTCAGAAGACTGTACAGAACAGTCCCCACGTGAAAAAAAAGAAAAATTACTATTTTCGGGCAGTCTGGAAGTGGTTTTTTCTAGCAAATAAGCAAATAATCGGTAAGACTGCAAAAGACCGTACAAGACAGTCCCAGACCAAAACTGATTGGTTGGGGATTGAGAGGTCTATATCCAAAGGTGGGCGAAAGGTAAGGCACTCACTGAGAATTGTGATCCGCAGTCTGTGATGGAAACCACATTGGCAGGCTGGAGATGGTGGCAGCCCCCATCGGTGCATATTGGTGTTGAAACGGCCGACTCTTGTGCGAATCCTGTTCAAGGTGACCCATTCCTTAGGTGGAAGATGGGAGTTCTGTCATAGGTGTGATAGCGAATTGGTCTGGTCTTGGGGTATATATGTCTGTAAAATGTTGAATGGAGAGCTGGCGAGTATATCAGCGTGTCGACAGAAAGGTCGACGAGAGCACAGTCTGTCTGCAGAGCTTATTCACCAGTGTATGTGTGTGATGTTCTCTCCGAAGCACTGCAGGTGCAATGCCTGAAAGCACTGGTAGAAACCCAGATGGAGTTGGACGAAGGCAGCCAGTAATGGTCCTCATGGTCTCGTTGAGTACTGTGCCCAGCTTTTTGTGTGTGAGCTATTACACCATGCTGGGGCGGCATATTCAGCAGCGCTGTAGACCAGAGCCCAGGGCGGTGCTGCCTAGAGTGGATGGACTAGCACCTCATGAAGATCCAGCAAGGCGGCACAGGAGTTTATTCCTCGAAAATACCTTTGCACATACTGACTCGAGATGCTGCCGATAAGTAAGCTGCCTATCAAGCTCCACTCCCAGATAAAGTTGGTGTAGGATTGTATGGCAGAGGCGCTCCATTGAGGTTGATTTGAACCTGGCGATGAGCCTCTTTGGTGTTAAGATGAAAGGCGGTAGCGGTGGTCTTGGCTTCACTCAGCTTGAGTCTCCAAGTCTTGAGATATGCTGCAAGTAGGGCCATATCTGCAGCAAGTGTACTTTTTACCAACTTCGGTCCAGCTTCTGTTTGAGTGAAGAAGGGCAAGATCGTCGGTGAGGCATTATCAGCCTCTCAAGGAGTTTGAAGGAAACACACAGTAGTGATATAGGTCGGTAGTTCTTGGGGTTGTCAACAGGCTTGTTTGGTTTGGAGATTTGATGGTAGCCTTTCTCCAGATCTTGGGTAAGGACTTGTTGGTGAGGTCACATGTGTAGAACTCCTGGAGCCATTCAAGACATCGTGGGCCGCAGTGCATCAGGAACTCCGCTGGTATATTATTGGGCCCCTGGGCTTTTCCACTCTTTCATGTCTTTATGTGGTTGATAGCAGAGGTGAGCTCATCTAGTGAGAAGGGTGTGGAAAGCACTGGCCTCTACACATGGATAGCGGGTCTAAGTCGCCAATTGAAACAACAGGAAGTTGCTTTTTGCCATTCTCAATGTGGCGGGAAATAATGCATACACCTGCTGGTGCACATATTCCACACATATGTTCTATTGTTATACAAAATTCCTTGACAATAAACGGAAGCCATATTAAAAGGGCAAAATGCAACTTCCTGTGGTTTCAATCGGCGACTATTCAACGGTGCGGCAGCCCGCTATCCATGTGTAGAGGTCAGTGGTTGAAAGTGACCCGTCCACGCCAGGGGCTCGACGAAGTTTGGTGATCTCTTTTTTATCAGAGCGAGTGTGATCATATATCATTGAAACGACCATCTGCGAGGAATTGCTCAGCAATTAGCAGACACAGACACATTTCGATGGTTTTGAATGTCTGCCAAACGTGAGGCGTTTAATGTCTTCCAGGCCTTTCTGCTAGAATGAGTGAGATCAATTCCCTGGACCGTCTCCTCCCAGCGCTCACGACGTTTCCTGTCCAAGCAGATTGTCAGATCTGATGCCTTGGGTGTCGCTTCTTTCCGGGTTCAGAATTCAAGAATTAATTGTAAGAGCATTGCATTCCTCGTCCCAGGATGAGATGTAACTGCGACGACAACCACATAGGATGGTCTTCTTTGCTATCTTAATAAAGAGTTTACATAGTGCTGTGTAAGAATTGTCCAGGTTGGAGGAGGTGGGTGTCGGAAGGTTGGACACTTCTGAATCCACCAGGTTCTCAAACTGGGCCCCGTCTGCCTTGCGGAAGTTCCACCTTTTTACTGTTTTTTTTTGGTACAGACTTAGCAAGGCTGTCCTGAGCGATCAGTTGAGACTTCGGAAAGCGGTCGAGAATAGTACGAGGAACAGAAATAGCATCCAAATTTACAAATGCAAGGTAAGGATTTGAGGTTGTGTTCCACCTTCCAGAGTAGAAACTGTCTGGTTGCTTGGGGTCGTACAAAAGTTGTACGCCAGATTGGAAGCCCAGTCCTATAGGGTGGATCCGTCAGGGTTGGGGTTCCTGTAGCCCCAGGTAATGCTGTGACTGTTGATGTCACCAGCGTAGATGCAAGGTGCACCATTTTGGTAGGTAGGGAACGGTTTGGTTATTTCGTGACCCCCATGTCAGATCTGACATATCTAACACGGCCTATTCGGGTTTTATAATTCCGATTAGCTCCGTTTATTGGAGCCAATTGGGAATTTATCCCGTTTAGAATTTAGACATGGTCGGTACGCGCGCGCGGTACGCATACATAATCTATCTGGTGGTCCGTTATGCTATGATAGCTTTGAAATAGGCCTATTTTGCCACAACGGCGATAAACAACACGACCATTCGTGATGAAAATATTATATTAATAGTACATGATTTTACAGATTCGGCTCGGTGTAAACAACCTCCCATTCAAAGTGATATTGTTTTCACTTTCTCCCTATGGGTGACTATCGGAGGTCAATGGATTTCAAGCAGTCTGTTTGTGGGTGTGTGTGTGGGGGGGGTGGAGGGGCAGGTAATGCCATCCTAACAGCAAAAGTGAATTCACATCAGCATCACTCCGGCGCGACGAAGTGCTAGTTTATTCAAAGACATAACGATGTAGGCGGCTCTTACGCGTATCGGACGAATGCCTGGACGAAGACTCGACTAAGGTGGAGCACAAGTCAATAATTTTAATGAACGCAGGAGTTCCTAATCGGGAAATTCCGGAAAAAATATGGGAAAAGCAAACGAAGCATTGAGAAACGGGATTACCATATTTGGAAATCATTGCTAGCTAATTTTAGTATTCGGGTCACAACAACTTTCCAGCTGTCTGCGGTTTACCTCGGTCTGCATGGCGCCGCGCTTGTGAGTTATCGTAATAGGGCGCGACTGAGAAAAAAATAAGCTTCCGTTTTTACCTCGAAACCTCATAGCCCTGGACTCTGCCTGCAAGAACCGGAATTTAAACGGCAATTACTGTTCTTGTTTGGCATATGTCTGAGCAACATCAGGCTGGCTTCACCTGTTATTCATAATTTGCCTCGAACTCGAAACCCTTGCCTACTCGCTGACCTTGCATGCACTTTGAACATGTTGAGGTATGTTACACATTTTCCGGGGGGGCAAGATTTTTGGTCATCCCCTGTGTAACAACCTACGGCAATACGTAAAATTAGCATTCTATATAATTACCCAGTAAACAAAATGCTTTTGAAAATGCAAAATGTTTTCGTCCTACCTTTATAGGTCCTTCGCCAGGATGAAACAAGTCTTGCGACTTATTTATCATCTATCTATAGTGGGCCTTCGGTACTGAAGATGGCATCACGTGGATCCTCACCTCAGCACCTCCACTGACCGTAGGTTATTATCCTACGGGGATCACTGTCAAGAGCACCTAGGAGTTATCACGGCGTCCCCCAGCTGTTGCCGTGGCGAAGTAGCAGCGCCGTGAACCTGTTTGTTATAACTCTATCTACCCCGCTCCACTTTGGGGAATAGTAATCTGCCGAAGCTCGCTCACCCCGAAAGGCCCCCCATGGATATCTATAGACTGCTGGTACCATTCTTAAAGAGCCATATTCTTTTTGATTCAATTCTGCGTTGTCAGCTGTGTTACACCTTGGGAGGGGGAGGATGCCCGATGTTCGTTACTATATTTGGGATTTTGGTTGGCGAGCCTCCTGTAGTGCTCTATGGAAAAAAATTCCTAAAACCAGGGGGGGGGGGGGGAGGACGCCGATTAATATGCCTGATTGATTCCCTCCAAACCGCTTCATTTGTACCAACGGCATAAGACATAATTTTAAGCTATTTTTGTTCTGCGAACCTTTAGTTCGTAGAAGAAATTTGGAGAAAAAATGCTTTAAAATTCAATTTTCGCCCATTTCACAAAATCCCAAAACTGCTAGAACGTTATTAATTCAAATTTAGTCTCATTCCCATATATTGTGGGCGCTATCATGCCTATCAACTCAACTCCAGCGAGGTCCGAGTAACGACGTATACAATCAAACGCACACGGGATTACCGCGCTCATGCAACACAACTTATACCCGACGTATTGATATGGAACTGGCTGCATATCGCACCACATTTTGCTCAAATTTCCTTTCCAAGCCCTGTTTGTCATAGAATTTGATTCGCATGTTTTGTGAAATTAACGATAGGATTCGTTTTATTGGTGTGAACCTTTTGCAGCAAACCAAACCGTTTTTTTCCGCAACAGTAATGACAGAAAAAATAAGACCGTATCATGAGCCTTTACACCATAGAATATATAACATGTTTTTACTGGCCTTTTAATAAATAGGTGGCCTCTTTTCAGAATTGCCGCGTGATGCCAAATAAATCCACCCTTCCCCTTACCTAAAACGGCTTAATATGCCTGATTGATTTCTCCAAAACCGCTTGAATTCCTTCAATTTTTCCCATACGGCAAAAAGACATCTTTTAAGCATTTTCTTCTGCGAACATATAGTTCGTAGAAGAAATTGGAGAAAGCCTTAATGTTCAATTTTCGCACCATTTCAGAAATCTCTTGACATGTAGAACTTATGGGGGGGGGGTCGGATTTTGGCATCTCTGTGTAACACCACGTATTGGCAAATTGGAAAATTAGCACTTCATATAAATACCCAGTAACAATATTAGATTCTAATAGATTCTAATTCTCACTGTCATACGTCATTTTTCTGTCATAACTGTGGGCACAAACAGTTTGCCTGCAAAAAAGTCACACCCATAAAACGAATCCTATACCTTAACTTCACGAAAACATGCGTCAACTATGACACATCATGTCTTGAAGGAATTTGATCAAACATGAACTCTGGTTCCACATGAGCCAGGTTCTGTCAATACGCCGGGTATACGTTGTGTTGGATGAGCGCGGTATTCTCGTGTGCGTTTGTATATGTTTGTGCTCGGACCTTGTGGAGTCGATAGGCGTGGTAGGACCCCAAATACATGAGAATGAGACTAAATTTGAATAAATAACGTTCTAGCAGTCTAGGGATTTTTTGAAATGGCGCGAAAATTGAATTTTCAAAATGCATTTCTTTCCAAACTTCTTCTACGAACTAAAAGTTCGCAGAACAAAATTGATTAAAATGACGTCTTCTTCCGGTATGATAAAATTGAAGGAATTTATCAAGCGATTTTGGAGAAATCAATCAGGCATATTAATGCCGATGTAGGGATTTTTTCCATAGAGCTCCACAAGAGCTCGGCAACCTCCAAAATCCCAACTCTAGTATCGAACATCAAGCGTCCTCCCCCCTGATATTTTCAGTGTATAAAGGAACATGAAAACGTCTTGAACAAGACTAATGCAGATGCAAGCTGGTGCGGACACGCAATTTTCCCGGAATCCCCGATCAGGAACTCCCGCGCGAATGATATTGACTTAGTCTCCTTTGGTGGTCTGTTCAAACAATAACTTTTCTGTGTTTAGATTAAAGTGTACGTTGTTGAAGAGAATAACATTAATAGTTATCGCCCATCCCTTACCTACATTTATTACTGGTATTCCCGATTAGGCTGTGTCAGATCTGATATGTCAGATATGTCAGATCTGACATGGGGGTCACAAATGACCAAACCGGGTAGGGAATCTGCCTGAAGACGGGAGTTTGGTGGCTTGTAGACATTGATGACGTGGACATCTACAATTTGGGTCGTTGCCCATTCCAGGTTGGAATCTGCAGGAAGGTTGCAAAATGTTTCCATTGAGCTGTATTTCTGACAAAGGTGGCAATCCCATATGTAGCGCTCTCGGTGTGTGTAGATAGACTATAGCAGCAAAATTCCATGATGGAACTGTCAGTTGCGCGTGTCTCATGGAGGAGAATCGCAGTGACTTTGTGCCTTTGCTTAAGATGTTCAATGATGTTGATCTTTGCCCTAGTGAGTCCTTCCACATTCAGTTGAAGCACAGAGATGCCATCTGACTTGACATCCGATGATTCCTGCCCTGATAAGGGCACGTGTTCCAGACTGACATCAGGTTGTTTCCTCTGACGGGACATGATGATGAAAATACAGTGAGAGAAAAAGACAACGGGGATGTTAGCGCAGCCTGAAGTTGATTATCATTCGCCTGATCGAAATCAGTTTCCGGGGCTCACCAGGAGAAGGTTGATAATCTTGAACCACCGAACGCTTGCGTCGCGGATTGTGAAGGGGCCAAAGGTCACATGAGGTCACCAAGGCCACATGAGATCACCAAAATGTGGGTCACCACCCAAGGTCCATTGTAGAAACATTTTTACCACAGGCACACAGAGAGACACACAGGCACATACAGACACACAGACACACTACCAATGTAATCCCTATGTGCCCTCACAGACGACACAAATATATCCCCGGATGTGAAAGGATTAAGCTGAGAATTATTTCTTGGTACAACAATTTTGCAATTTCTTATTTCCTATTGGCGCAAATAGGAAATTCAGCCTATGTTTTATATTGAAAAATAAGCATATAAGCTTTTGTTAATCACTTTTAAGATCTGTAGCCAAATAACCATGAATACATACATATGACAGGAAACACGAATGGCTTGAAATCGTTCGTTGCTCCTTTAAACATGTCAAATGCATGAACACTTGGTGTCAAATGCATGAACATGTTTAGACTTTAAATACAAGATGTTTAGCTATTTAACATATTTAGAAAAAAGTGTTTGTAGTGATCGCATACTTTAGGGTAATGCAGCAAAAGCGACTCCACATACTTAAAGGGATTTATTGGTATGAATCTATCGGCACATATAATGAAATATCCCTACATATGACGTACCAGATGGTTTTCATGGTCATTGGAGATTCCTTGCGAAGAAAACACCATTTTCATGCTTAACTTTCGAAGCAGTAGACGATTTAACGAAGCCGCCATGTTTATTTTTTACGCTATCGTTTTGCCACAAGCCATGTTAATCTTTCACACCAATTGAAAGATGATCGGTTGTTAGTCAAGTTCTGGCCTGTATGAAAGACTATCGCGTTTACTTTAAAACAAATGAAATTTAAAACTTGCTGAAGTCACGTGATATATTTTCGCTGGCTTCTGTTTCGGTATTGCATGCGGCGTTGTAACTATACCACAGGGAATAAACATGGTAGCTTCCATGATTGCTGTAAAGTTGTGTACATTTGTCGGAATAAATCTTGATTTTTTTTTGCAAGGAATACTCCAATGACCATGTAAACCACCTGGTACGTTTTATTTAGGGATATTTCATTATATATGTGCCGATATATTCATCCCAATAAATCATTTTAATGCGCGCAGACAAACTTTTTCTTGGCCATGTTGGCCGAAGCCAAAAGCGAATCATTACGTTGAAAATTAGTGTTTTCTGATTAAACATTAAAATGCGGTCTAATATGTTTCTATTATAATATTTGTTATTTTTGTTAATTTTTTTCTTTTATATCCAAAATTAGATACATAAAAATTGAAGTGATTAAAATCTGCTACAAATGATCATAGAATAAGCGATTTCAATACTTCAGGCACTGATGCGCAACAATAATCAAAAAAACAATGTTCAGATCCCGCTTGACATCGTGTTGCATCCCAGAATCCTTGAATTTTATGGTGCTGAGATGGGTCACGGAGGTCAATCGGGATATGAACAACAATAGCGCCTGAATTATCGAACTCGCTTATATCGATATGCAGAAACAATACAATAATATAGGTTTTCCAAGTTGATTTAACACTTTGTTTTCATTATATTTCATATCTCGTTAATTTTGAATTCATCCATAAAATTTGTAAGAGTGTATTTTAAACTAAATTTCGTCTGTGGTCAAGTAAATTCTTATTTTGAGCAATAAAATTCAAACACTGATCATTTCATTTCGTCCTAATATACTTAAAGTTCGTCTGATGTAGCGATTACCTTCTAATGTGGAAATTAATTTCGTCTTAGGTCAAATATTTTATTTTCAGTTCACATTATTTCGTCCTGTTCCTGCTTGCTTTATTTTTTGTTTATTTTTTTCTTTTTATATTGATATTGTTTTTTTTTCTTGTTCTTTGTAGTCTTCGATATATACTTTATTTATTTTTTTATTGAATGACTTAATGGCTTAAAGGCACTATCAGTGATTTGCTCGGTCAGAAAATCAAACAAAAAAAAAAAAATTAAAAAATCTGATTTTTGAATTTCTGTTACAAGAATAGATAACATACCCTGCAAGTGATAAGACCAAGAGCAACTTAATAACTTAAGGACAAAATCGGATATTTAGTTATTATTGTCTGTGCGGACACTTACTACGACAGATAATTGAATGGAAATTCGTATCGTTGAATATTGCCGTTTTCTTACTTTTTTTCAATATTTCATTTAAAAAAATAGCTTGAGAATTCTGCAGACATACTTCACTTTGAAGTTATGCAAATTTCAAAATATTTTGATATTTACACTGATAGTGTCTTTAATGGAACTGAAGGCAATTTTTGATTTTTTTCTTGGTCAAATACTATATCACATCCATGCAATTTTTTTTAAACAGAAAGAAAAATATGGTCATGCTAATTTAAACATTACAATTAAAATATTGACATCGATCCAAGTATTAGTAAGAAATCACGATTATGAAATAAAACCTTACAATCTTAAGGGTACATTTATTAATGTATTTTTTCCTATTTCAAGAAATGAGTCTGAAAGGAATGTCCAAACTTAGGCCTTGTTTAGTCTTTCTTTATATCTTAGTTCTATTAGTCTCTGAGGCATTTTATTTTGTGCAGGTGCCCTCGGAAAAGCAAATTAGATGAAATGTTTAATTTCAGAGTATTCCCTGTCCCTTTATTCGCATGTTTACATCACTTCGGTTTATAGTATATATTTGTCTGAAGGGAGTATTCTTCTTTTTTCAAGTGAGGGTCATAGAAAGAATTAGCTAATGAAACCATGTATGTAAAGAGAAGCATAACACTGGGTAATGGTAAGATACATTTTGTCATAAAAGGGCCACCTCCGGGATATTACCCCTTAGATAGCAATGGCACAGTATGTTTGTTGCAGTTGAAGGGGCATTTCGTGATCCACAACCTCGCCCTCCGACTTACCTAAAAAGTTGAGATTTGAATATCATCTGAACTGTTAGCCACAGTAATCCATGCGTACCAAATTTTACGTGCAAATTCAGTCGTATCTGTAAGAAATTCGCAATTTGTATTTTTTGTCCGTAAACGGACAGAAATTCAGCACAGTGGCCTATGGGCCCGTGGGAAACAGGCATTTGCTCTATAACACAAAACCGCAAGATAGGTATCAACTCAAAGTTTGTGAATAAGCTTTTCTCAAGGATATCTAGTGAACCATGAATAAAACAGAAAGTGCTGGAATCACGAAATGCACCTTTAATTTTACTTGCAATTTCACAAAGCCTGGCACTGGGCAATGACATCACAATACATTATTGATTTGAGCAGAGTGGGATAAGGGATGAATCGAAATCACTGAACCAGTTAGATCAATTGCACAATGTTATATAATTCGGACCAAGGTTTATGTGTTTGTGAAAATTACGAGCATCAAAAACATTTCGCCCAGGTTAGTTAAATTCTTGATTAATTTTTTGTTTGAAAATCTAAACTTTTACCGATTTTTAGGGCTGTGAATATGATTGCATAGAGCATGTGCTTGCATATGGCCTCAATACTCTTTTTGTGAGACCCCCACTTTAACCCCTCAATTGTAATGTTTATTTTTTAGCAAAATTAGTATAGTGTGATTGGATGCATTTCTTTAAAGGGCACTTCTTTTTAACTGTCTCATATATAACAAACTAAGTTACTGTAACGAAACCAAATTTCTTCAAAAGCAATTAAAGGTGCGATAAGAGATTTTAAGGTATCCATATTGTGTGTCATATGTAGTGATTTTCATACATATTAGACACATTTCTTACCTTGTATTGTCTACAGAAATATCTTAAAAGTGAAATGTGATTTTAATTTGCTTGTCTTTGAATATAATTCATAGGTTGAATTTCCTATTTGCTCCAATACGAAATTGAAATTTTCAAAATGTTTGTACCAAAGAAATCATTCTAGGCTTAATCTTTTCACTTTTTACGGATACCTGACATGTGAAATCTCTCATTATTACACCTTGAATGTTGTTCTACTATCATATCTTCTACACTAAAATCTAAACAAGGAAAATATCAAGGATCTGCCGAAGACAGAGGAAAACTTTCACAATGGTCAAAATTCTGCGAAAATCAGTTTTGCACAAAATAGAATTTCTTTCCGTGTAAAACAAAACGTTTCAGTCAGTTACCTTTAGACTTGGATTGCGAGTACTTCTATAAAAATATGAGTCAAGGGCGCAATTATTGGGATAAACATATTAAATGTTGGATAACATTTTATTCAACCCTGTGTACTATATTTCAGCCGCCCAATGGTTAGGTATAGATTGTACCAAAGTTGGTTGATATGTTTACCCATTTTGGGTTCAATTGTACCCAAGCTGGGTAATGTTTATTCATTTCAGGTACAAGTTCTACCCAAGTTTCATAATGTTTACCCGTTTACATTGGCTTAGGAAGATCTTAGGGGGGGGGGGGGAGCGGATCGGCGCCGGCCTCGGAGCGCTGAGTGGGGAGGCTGTGGAAGGGAGAAAACTTCGGAAGGACATCGCCGGATAAGGAATGAATGACGCCCTCTATAGTTTTCATGAGAACGGATGAACTTGAAACGTTTTGCATAATAAAGCGACATGCTCAAAGTTTACATTTTGCTGGTTTAAAAAAAAATCACACTTTACATAAATTCCCAAAAAGTTGGTTTTATGTAAATTTATAATACAGGCTTCAATGGACAATTAAAATTTCCATATTTTAAGCCTATCCACCCCAAGAACCACAATGCCGCGTTGCAAGGATGTGCGCTATATTATTTAGCAACATATATGTGAGTGGCGTTCTGGTTCTTGGGGTGGAAAGACCTCATTTTTGCATTTTTGTTTTCTGGGGGGCCGGAACACTAAATGGAATTGCCCAAAACAACAACGAACTTTTTACATACAAACCAGCCCATATCACTATATTGTAAGGCATGCTAATCTACCAAGCGCTCTGTTCAGTAGCCTTGGATGAGCATATTTTAACACAGAGAACATGCACGTTCTGGATATCATAAATCGTACTAAAATCAGGGATGTATTTCTCAGTATCAAGGTGAATGAAAGCTATGAACTGCGTCACGGGAATGTAATTTTATTAGCTCATAGTGTAGTCATTTGCTCATGATCATGATAGCGCGGTCATGGGCCATTGTGTTGTATTCCAGAGCCTGCTTGGTGTTAAGAAAGTTATATAATCCAAATCTTGCAGCATAAGCGATATAGGTATTTTGCGTATTGTTTTAAGGGCGGCCTCATGAGCCTCTTTTACTTATGAAGGACAAAGGGTCTTTCTATAGGCGTCACTTACATGCTCCATGACAAAGGGCAGCTAAGTAACATCTTCCTGTTTCTTATATAAGTAATCAATGTCAATTGAATGGAGGCATGCTCGAGCTGTGCTTTTTCCAGATAGCATGCCCCTGAAGTTTCTCAGAAGACTTTTTCTCATGTTTTGTTCCTTGATACAAGTTATTTTGGGGATAAAAACAACCTTGCGTACATGATAAAGTATTTGTCAAACGCCAACTCAAATTGATTGAAATATAACTATTTATTATTAGAGAGGGGCCTTCCTTCTCATCCTTATCCGGCGAATGTCCTTGATGTTTTGGTTAAAAATTGTTATGATTATTGGGGGAGGGCGGGAACTCAGTTATTCGAGCCCCCCAAAAAAAAACCTCCCCACCACCAAAATTATTAGGGTTGCCCATCCCCCCAGCACCCCTGCTCCTAAGCCTATGGTTTAGGGTACAATAATGTCATTTTTGGGTTAAAGGTTTAGCCCACTTTGGGGTACAATTGTCCCCAAACGACTGGGGTTTTTTTTTTAACAGCTAGTGTACCCACGGTTGGGCATGACCAAAACAAATACTAACATTTGACGCGATTTATCACTGATACACGGGGTTTAATTTCATGGGGGAATAATAATAAATATTAACTTTCTTCTTATACCAAAATCCCTATTTTTGATGGAATGAAGTGTGGTGCGGACGAGGTTGTCGATCGGGTCATACACCTGTTAGAAGTACAACAATAATGTGCACAAAAGTACAAATTTAATTGTGCATAACCTCAAGAAATAGTACTTATACGTTCTCAGGTTTAATGTTCATAAAATGGTAATAATACTTCAATGATCCTACGGAAGTGAACGTTGTTTTTCGTCTAGCTGTAGTTTTGTTTGTTTTTGTTTTAGATTGAGTACCATGCAGCCCTGTGAATAGCTTTCCCAGTGTCGGAACCTTGACAAGGAAAGGGGATCGCCACGCGGCATGTAACAAGGTGAATTTCAAAATATTATCCCGACATGATTAAATAGCAGTTTCACTCATACACATCATTTTCCCAAATAAAGACGATGCAACCAACATGAGTGATGATCGAATAGACATCTCTCTTTCACTGATCACTCATCAATGATCACTCGTGTTTTCAATTATACCATGGGAACCGTGTGACCAGAATACCACCGTTGATAACAAATTCCTTAGTCCCCATCTGGGGGTAAGGGAAAACCCGTGTCAATTCAAATAAATTATTACGAATCACATAACTGTCTGTTCCCGCACATAAAACTGGTCCACTTTTTCTTAAAAATATTAAAATGTCACCTCAGTTTTTTGTCCCAATCTCAGAGACCAATGGATAGGTAGTAGACTTTTCAGCTAACCATGAGCTAAAGATTACAATGGGCCCGGTATGTAGGGCCATTGTTATTTGTTATAGCCAGGTGTTATTTACCTCCACGATTCGGGTTGATTGACAAATACCCTCCTCCCTCAAATAACTAACCAGTGTACATTAATATAGGTCGTTGACACTAAATTTCTTTCGAAACGCGGTAATTGGGGAATAAGAAAGGAAGTTAGCATAGTCACGGATTTTGGTTCTGCATGAAGTTGTTTAGGTCAAAGCTTGCCCACAACATTCTCATCTGATGTTTTGTCATGTTTCTTCTTCCTTCCTTTTCCTAATAAATGATGAAAAATATGGCCACAAGTTTAATTGAACAACGCATATAGAAGCTCATATTTATTTAGCTGTGAAGGGTTAAGTATTTTGTCCTGAAAAAGTTACTCAGTCTAAATTGGAAGCGTTAACAGCTGAATCTCTTTCACTGCGAGACATTATAACAATGGTCCTCCATTCCCAGATGAAAGGGAATTTTGAAGTGGTTTGTTCGACAAACCGCATACGGGGCCGTGATGAATAATTTTAACTCATTGTTGCTGAAGTCTATGTGTATCCCCGAGTCAATGAATATTGGGGAAATGAAATGAAGGACATTTTATTCTTTGTCAAAAAATGGCCAGTTGTATTTGTGGGACAGACATTATATGATTTTATAATTAATTATGATGTACACTGTTTCTTTCCCCCTACCCCCCGTAGAGACACAAACAACAGCCACGAAGGACACTGTCCCATCGACTATAATTGGGAAATGATTTAAGAGTACTTTCATTCAAATCCTGGCGTATCGGACAAACCAGTTTTTTTCGGTATCAAGAAATTTGGGTTTTACGATCTATAACCTCTAAAACTCGGTAAGAACCTTAACCGGATGTGTATCGCAAAGTTAGGTTTTTGGATTAATTTCAGATTTAGCTTACCATGGCGGCTGATGTTCCTGTTTCATACGCAGCTATTTTCCAAGATTCAATGTGAAAAAAGCTTAATAGTACGCACCCCCTCCCCCCCCCAAGACGGTGGGGAATGGGGGCTGGGGGTCTATGCTTCTTTTTTCGAAAACCACACAAGGGGAAGTCAAAAGCCAGTTTGAACTGCCTTTGTTATATTGCCACATAATGACATGACTCGCGAAAAGACTTCAGATCTTATCACATCACCGATTCAGATTGGGGTAATTGTTCATGTCGTAAAGCACAAAATACCTGCCCTTCATTCACAAATAAATCAAAACAAGATAAAATATAATCTCTCTGTGTTAAATGTACTTTGAACCGATGTTTTATTTAAGGCTGAGATGACAAGGCTAACTGGTATTTTGTAGTTTGAGATATGGACTTTTAAGTCGCAAATAATAAATAATAATAACTACTAAAAAAAAATACTAATAATAATATAATCAATAAAATCAAAAGAAATTTTACCGGAAATGGGTCCTGCAAACAATTACATTGAAAACACACAAATACATCTCTTTGAAAGCTGGCAAGTGTAAAGTTTAAAACAATTATTATCTCCCAAAATGTCTGTTAGACCATGTGATTCCGCTTCACGAATTCGAAAAGGAAGACGACGAAACAACAAAATTATGAAAGAAAAGTTGTTTGCAAGATTTGACCTAACAACTTCCTGTGCTGAGCCAAATTACGTAAACTTATGCTTACTCCGTTTCTATTCAATTACAGGGGTGCAGAGAAAACAAATTAGTCCAATGTATCAAACAACCTATAATATAATCAAAACAAAAAATAACAAAATTACATGTAACTGGTACCGCACATAGCTGAGATTATTTCAAAAACAAAAATTTTTTACCCGTGGGACTGCTTTCTGAAGTCTTGTATATCATTGGTCACTGGGATTGGGGAAAAGAACTTGAGGTGACATTTTATTCATTGTAGAAATGGGCAACTTTTATTAGGAGAACAAGACGGTTATGTGTTGTTATTAATTAAAAACAATTACAACGGGTTTGTCTTCCCCTTGATTACGGAATGTTGTTATGCAGTAGGTTATTTGAGTCTGCGCCAAAGAGGTTCTATATAGATAGAAGAGGCAAAACGTTACGCAATCTTAGAAAATTCACCGCCGCATGTTTGCCGGACCACAAAGAAAAAAACCTAGAGTACCAACAATAGAAAGCAATGGCTGGCTCCGCTCTTCCCAATACTGTGGGTGCCGCTTTGCATATTACACTAATCGGTAGTGATACAAATTAATGTATGTGGTAGAGGGCCAGGTGTAATAATAGTGTACCTTGGATCGACGTGTGCTCAGATTACTCTTTTTTATCATAATGCAATGCGCGCTTAGGTGAAAAGATGTATTCATTGAGGCGGGTTATTTAAATCAAGACGACTGATGGTCATTTCCTTCGTTGTGTGGTCAGGAGGGACAAAATTTAACCACCCAATAGCACCCAACATCCAACAACTGATATTTTGGCGGATGTTTGTATCGAATGACATTATGTGTGTAACCAAGACCCCAAACTGATAATTATTCCGTGCAATATTCAAAAAGTCAGCGCCCCGCACGGACGACTGGTTTTGAATGCGTTTCACCCCCATTGGTCTACGCCCCACAAGTCTGTAAATCCAAAATCTCCTTAACCCTTTCAAGACAAACTTAGCGATTGCCAATTATAGCAATGAAGAGAGCGGTTATAGCGATAGATGGCCGACGCATGGAGATTCATATTGGTAGACGTTATGGTGTCAAAAATAGTCCATCGCCATTTAAAGGGACACTGGCACATTTGAAAAATAGTGCGCACTCAAGATTTTTCAAAATGATATATTTTCATGATTAAGCGCAAATTCAGAGTCTATGGGTAAACAGAACAATTCAAAAAGCAACGTGAAGATCATCTGGACTAAATAGCTTCGCTTCATACACAAGTCACATCCGTCTCGGATCTGTCTTTGGGTTTAGAGCGCACTTGGTTAAAATATAATGTAAACTAAAAACTTGAGGACCCTTTTCACCTTACCACACCCTAGGTGGAAAGTCTCCACAACTGTCCACAGAACGTGAATGCACAGGGCTCCTGCAGAATAACACTAGTAGGGAGTAGCCCGCCGCGACTGTACGAATCTGTAGGGAAACTGTCGCAGCAGTATCGATTCCAGTAACGTGACCACATACCTGCGCACATCTGGTAATTTTGACTCCTAATCGGGGACCATGGATACGACCACAACAGTGGTATCAATGCCACGGAATTATTAGCGTTCATTTATCGATACGCGACCGCAGCTGTAGCTCCTTAATAAGTTTTGAAGTGCATGAATATTTGCAGCATACAGTTTCACCTTTCGTTGCTTTGTGATATATTTATGTTACATATATTGTTTTAGCGCACCTATCAGAGTGCGCAAGTATGGAAAATAAACAATAACAATAAAATAAAAAAAAAAAACGGCGAGGAGAAGCTGAGAAATTCAGAAAATTGTCCTTGTGATTTCTTCCTCGTTTTTTGTTTGTTTGTTTGTCGTTTGTTGTTGGTTGGATGTAGTATTTTCCTATTGAGATGGGTGATCATTCTGAAAATAAAGGTAAAGCCCGCTGCGCCCGGTAAAAGCCGTCGATGTCAGACCACTGCCGAGCTGGTGTGACCTTTGACCACAGACTTGTTCTGTGCCCAGGTCAGTAGTTCTACGCAAATTGACCTCTAGATGACCTTTGACCTTTTGGGTCACTCTAAAACCCTGATAACAAACGTCAGACTGTCCTCCCCCTACCTTCATGCTAAATATTAGACCCATTAGCCCCCCCCCCCCGAACACTCCCACCTTGGAAGCGATGCGTATGTAAGGCTGTTTAGACCCCCTTTCGTTGTCATCCAAACACCCCATATTTTTTTTAATTTCACCCAATGACCCCATATTTTGTGAAAATTTTACCACTGTCACCCAAAGACCCCATTTCGGGAAACTTTTGCATATTTGTCACTCGGAAAACCCTATTTGGGGGTAATTTGGCTATCTTTCACCCAAAGGCCCCTATTTTTTCAGTCCTCTGTCACGAATGCCCTTGGGTTTGGAAGCACGAGCCTAACACCATATCCATTTATATGTGAGTACCCCCCCACCCGGTATCAGCCCATATGTCAAAGTATAACAAAATGAATAGCCGGACAGACGGGCAGATCTGTTTTTAGTAATATAGATATCTGAGGATTTTCGATAGAGCAATGATTTTAAACTTGTCTTCTCCAGTGATTGAAATGCGAAATAAAAATTGAATGGAGATCTTTATTCAATTATTGACAAACTATCACAATAAAAATGATTTGATACCGTCTTAGTATATGAGCATAAATGTCACGAACACGGGTTTCCGGATATGTGATGATAAAGATAAATATAATAATATACATAACACTACTAGTTCCACAATAAGTGAGGTCACTGCCCATATTTTTAACTTCTCCAATAACCCACTGGTTTGGTACCGTTCCAATTAAAAATGGCAATGTGACCCCATTTTAAAGCGGGTGACAAACATGACTTCTCAAACTACAGACCTATATCCATTTTGCCACTTTGAGTAAAACTTCTTGTGAAAAGTTGTTGATGTCCGTTATTTAACTTTATTACCAAAAACAACCATCCTTACTTACAACAATTGGCTTAGGCCCAAGAGATCTACTTTCATGGCTATAAACAACTTGTACTGCACTATTGCACAAAATCTAGACAACAAGTTACATACAATCGGTATTTTCTTGATTTAAGCAAGGCCTTCGATATCATCAACCACGAAATTCTCTTATCCAAAACTTTATGATTATGGTATTAGAGGCCTTGCCAACGAATGGATGAGAAGCTACCTGACCGGCAGATATCAACGAGTGATCTACAACAACCGACAAACACCGTCCCGGACCCTGTCAGCATCACATGCGGAATTCCGCAGGGTTTCTATACTTGGTTCACTCTTATTCCTACTTTACTAAACGATTTACCCTCTGTCTAACATTCCCCAGTTTCACTTTTTTTGCAGATGGACACGAATATTTTATTTCCATTTCAGAACCGCTTAAACTTTGAGGAAATTATAACACTGTGACTCAAACAAATAACTAATTGGTTCAAACTAAATAAACTTTCTCTAAACATAAAAAAGACTAATTATATGATATTTAAATAAACATAGTATAAACCTAACATTGACATTTAAAATACAAATGACGAACTCCATCCTCCAGGTGACACACCACAACTTCCTGGGCCTACTAATTGACTCTAATATTTCATGGAATTCCCATACAAGCATGTATCTAAAATAGTTTCCAAATACATTGGTGTGATTCGTAAGTGAGTTCCTATCCTTCCCCAGATTCTCTTAAGACTCTTTAAACTCTCTCATTCTCCCTTATCTGTAATATGGTGCAATGATATGGGCTGATCCTAACAACTCTATCTGATCTGTTTTCTTCTTCAAAAAACGCGCCATCCGTACTTGTAACTAATTCTCTATGGCTTGCCACACACGATCCCCTTTTCATCTCTCTTCTACTCTTAAAGTGCGCGAAATCTACCAACTTCAACTTGCCTCTTTTATTGTGACCAGTATCACCACCATCTTCTTCCACAGGATGGTTATCTTGAGACTGTCACGTGAAAACTCTTTCACAGCTAATGATACCAGTACATGCTAATGACCCCTTCATTACACCTACAAACACTGTTCTTGCCAGTAATACCTATCAATCTCAAGGCCCGAGGCTAGATGCAACTGCCTTACTGAACTCCCGAATCACATCACAATCATCCTTTAAAAACAGTTTAAAAATAGTCTCTTGTCACGCTGTATGATGACTTACTTTAATATCTTGGTTTCCTCTTTCTCCCTTTCCTCTTTCATCTGTATTTCATCTTATCATTTTATTTTAACTAAATACTACTTAGTCAGGCATAATGTTTGTCCTAGTTTGTCCGGTCCCTGTTATATTTTGTCCTCGTCTCCCCTGGTCTTCTATTTACGTAAACTCTGTACGTTTTCATTTTTTTTACCTTTTTTTGTTTAGAGGGCCTGCGACCCTCACGCCTCGCTTTAGAAAGGTCTCGTCCTTCACATGTATGCATTCCAAAATTAATGATTTGAATTGTTTATCTGTAAAAAAGATCCAACTTATGTCATACTTTTGAAAAAGATTTCATTGAACCATATAGTTCTTAAGTATTATCATGTGTTATACAAAAGAATATTTCATTTTGTACATAAGTTATGCGTTATCTATATCTATATACTATTAAGATTTATCATCTGTTATTTTGTATACATTATATATCTTGGTTATTTAAAAAGTTATGACAAAAAATAATAAAATTAAACAAATTTCAATTACTCTTTATTGATTCAAAAAAGTTGCATCATCAAGTCAAGTAGAAATAAAAAAACATATTAAACCGAGAAATCGTGATTGGGAGGCCAAAACCACCTGCCTAAGCTCAAAGCCAACAATGGGCGCGTGCGACAACCCCAAGTGGGTGTCAACAGCCGCTCAGTCAGTTACCAGGGAAGCCCGTTTTAACTCGGGCGCAAAAAACTAAGCCGTCACACTGATTGGTCTGGCTTAGTGTCTCTTAACACACGGCACGTCGACAGACAGTGCGAGTATACCAGAACCATATTGTTTTGACTAATGTTTGTGGCGGCAGTACTTCCCCCGACCTGGGGGAGATTGGAGCGTTTTCCCGACAGTTCGGAGGGTCACGGATTGGGCTGAAGAGTCTAGTGTAATTAATTAATTCAGTCGCGTAGCGTTTTCATCAACCGTGGAACAGGAGGGAGGGCTCTACCGTATTTAACCAAGACCCAGACCTAGAACTTTATTATAACGCGGAGTCAATTTATTCATAGACGCACAGGAATGGGTTTAACACAAGGACACATTCCCCTTATCCCACTCTCTATTTTTTTTCGTTCCCCCACAGCGCAGGCGTTGGAGACTGCCACGGCATCCACCCTATTTGACCGTCTGTGGACCTTGTGGTTTTATATACAATGAGTACGAGGCGATGTTATTCAAATAATAGACACATTTTTGATTAAAGTACGGCAGCCTACAAATGTTCGCAGAAGTGTCGTTCGCCTATTGTTAATGTCCCTATCTGTTATTTTATTGTTCCACTGGCCCTCGACTATTCATTTGGGAAGCAAATTGCAAAGTGAAAGAGAAATGTCATATTTTATGAAAAATTATGCCAGTACCGCTTTAAACCTTAAACTACGCGCCAAGGTAATCGGATCCAAACCGTAAATTCAAAAAGATAAGAAAGGATTGCATTACAATCGTTGAGTTCGATCTAAAAAAGGAAGTGTCTCGTGCCGTCATTGGTAGCCACACTGCTGCTCTTTCGGTACCTTCACATTAAATGAGAGCTAGTCCAGACAGCTTGAAATTAAGTAGTATACAAGTTGTAAATTTCTTTAAAATATAACCTTGAAATATGTTGTTAGAGCCTCAAGGAAACTTGTTTTTGTGTTTTGTTTACGAAACATGTTACAATTTTCCGCTTGCTTGTCCATTCTACTGAATAATGCACAGGGTAATGCTTTTCACTTTTCTTGCACTGATTTCATATCGTTGATCATTTGTATTGCTTTTGTATTAAAATGATAGCCAAGTTTATAATAATTTTAAATTTTATTAGTATAAAAAATCTTTCATAACTACCCAGCGGGCATAGTCGTTTTAGAGCGACGTCGAAACGGACGTTGGCACGTCGAAAACAGGTCGACGTTTTTTTGTTAAAATTTACGTCGAAAATGCAATTGAATCGACGTTTTAAAGAACGACGTCAAATCCGATTTGCATTTTCGACATAAATAGTGTGTAAAAATTTCTAAAACTCTTCGACCGTCTTTTCGACATTCCAGCGTGGATTGCCCACTGGTATAACAAAAATAAAATACTAGTACATAATCATGTACATGCAAGTTATTAATGTGTAGGCCTTAATTTACACCTTCGCTTTAATTCAATCCCAGGTAAAAATTATAAGCTTGCCGCCATTGTTAAAGAATTAAAAAATCAACCTTTCAGTCGCAAAATAAATTAGCTTCCGAAAAACACATAAAGCTCAGTTTTAAAATTACTGTTTTGTTGACATTGATCCCCTTGAAAAGCATGTTATTGAAGTGTCGAAGTCATGCATAGTGTAGGAATGTGTTTTTTTTATAGATATAGTGATATCTTGTTTTAAATGATCACTGTGTTTGGTTGTGTTCTCTTGCCTCTGATCTTGCTACAACAATGCAATATCCTTGTTTTTTATCCTGTTGTCTTGTCCTGTCTTGTACCGTCCTGTCTGTAATTTATGAGGTGGGGGGGTCATGCTCAAAGTTCCACCAGACTTGTTATAGCCTCTCCTGCGTTCGATTTTTCGTGTCATACAATAATCTGTATTTAATTTATCTTTAAATGTACAATTATATATTTTCTAAATACCTGTATATGTAATATTATTATATCATTATGAAATGCTTTTGAATGAGATGTTAATAAAACTTATCTGAATTTCTGAATAAAATACACTCAACAACCCTCCCCCCAAGTGCAGCCTCTTAAAAGAAGATTTTTGCGATATCCTAAGGATTTTTTTCTTTCTGCTGTTAATAAACAGAAGAAAGGGCACCATGGCATTCCGATATTGGTCATCACTTCTACTCTACATCTTAACGAGCCCCTTTTATGTAGCGATTACTCTCTCACTATCAAAAAGTGACCAATACGTAAAAAAGCACGATGCTCGCACGCCTTGGGGACAGGTGATGTATTCGCCAAGTCTCCGTCCAGGAATCCATGGCGCCTTCAAGTGTTAAAGTTGAACATTTATCCAAATTTTTCTTGACTGGCCAGCGGAATTAGGATTGAATTACAAGATCTGGAAGGGTAAGCCTTGACCATGAGCTATCGACAAGAGTCTTTTTAGGGACCAATTGTGAAAAGAAAAAGGCTGCCCATGTTAGTTATGTTCTTATCACGATTGCAACACCACAGATTATTTAAACCTTCGAAAAGTAACTATTTGTGCTTTTTCTCACCATTTTTAGTATCGAAATTGGGAACCTTTACGAGTGACGTAAAATATCAGGCTTGCGATTGATTTTGGTGACTAAGAAAAGTTGTAATTTTGGGACGGTTGCGTGTTTCCACTGGCCTGTAGGTAATATAATCCCTTTGCCGGTACTTGACGAAACATGATATTTGCCCACTATGCCAATCTACCAATCCTCTTTATCGAAGAGTTTGCTTGATTGCTTCAAATATTCCCCGCGTTGGTTCAACATAACAGTTACCAAAGTTTGGTTTTAAATGTCTTCATGTTGGCAAAATTTACCTTTCGGGGCAAAATTATCGGCAGCTATAAGCACTATTTTGATTGGCTTACAGGCAAGTATACAAGCAATGAGCAATTGGAGATATTGTAAGAAGGCGGTATACATTTACGCAGCATTTAGATTGGTTACTCAGAGGGTCAGCTCATGTTATATTCCATATGAGGCCCCCAATCAGAATTTAATTATACGTGGTAGGATCAGGGTGGATCACAACGCTATGTAAAATAGTTAAAAATTTTTGCCAACATATTTGAAGTGTTTACAGTTAAGTTGGGTATTAATTATTATTACACATACCGGTGCATTTCCCCCGTGTGCGGCCTTTGACCTCAGATTTGTCTGTGCTAAGGTCAGTGATTCCGTTTGACCAAATTTGGTGTCATAGAGCATTTCTAACGCAAATTGACCTCTAGTTGACCTGTGACCTTCTGGGGCACTCTGAAACCCCGATAACAAACAAACATCGCTGTCCTTCCCTCCATCAGGCCAAAATATCAGCCCATATGGCAAAGCTTAAGAAATGCTTAGACGGACAGATCGACATATTAGTAATATAGATAGATTTACCCATGTTGGTTTTAGGATAGATTTATCCATGTTGGTTTTATCGTATCCTAAAGGTTACACTTAATGTGATTGCTTTCTCGTTTGTTGTTTTCGTTAACATGATTAAAAGGTGCATTCGGATTTAGGGGAAATGTTTTAGATTTAGTAAAATAAGCTACTAAAGTCTCATTTTGATCACCGGTATTGTCATTTTCCCCAAACATCGCCTTTTTAAAGCAAAATGGCAATATAGTTTAAGTGGTAAGTAACGATTTTGTTATTGATTTGAGTTTTTTACAGAGAAGGATTTTGTCCCACATATCTGAGGAAAGTCTCCACTGGAAGCGTATTTCTCATAGGTCCATAATATGATAAATCAGCGTCGTGACGGACTAAGACATCCAAAGGTTAACAAATTATTATAATTGTTTTTGAAACAAACACAATCACCCACCTCAATATTGGGTTGATTATTGTGTGGGAAACGTGTGTAATGGAAATCCGTTTAGTTAAGACAATTAAAAAGTGGTGTACTCCCAGTATCACTAGCATATGCATGCCGTCCATAAGCGCACACTCTTTCACCCACCTCTTCTACCTAGAATGTAAGTCCCAATAAAAACCAACCTAATTATTCATGCGTCATAGGTGTACATGTTCAGGGTTAATTATTAATCTGATATTATGCCTATGTGTACCATACAAAGACATTATCACTGGAAAATGTGTGTTATAAAGCATCTTTTGCACTCATGTTAGTGTAAAACCCTATGTGCATATGTGTTTGGCTCGTAGTTGCTACCGTATTGTCAGTGTGAAGCTCAGGGATCTTGCACAAATTTTGGGCCGTGTGACGTGTATAGAGAGAAAGTTAACCAATACCAAAATTCCATGAAGGAGAAACTAATTATTAAGGTGTCTAGTGCTTTCCCAACAAGTAAAATAAACATTCCATGCTGTCAATTGTTTATTAAGATGTTACAAGGTAAATCAAGCCAAAAAAATAGCAGAAAAAATTCTATTCCTCAGTTTGAAATAATTTTTTAAATTGACCGTGTTTAACTACCCACGTATATTGCCATAGAAAATATAATGCTAAAATGAATGGGTGAGGAAACCCAGCTAAAGTCATTAAAATTCCAAAAAACTGTAGAAAAAGAATTTCATATAATTTGTCTTGAATTCAACATTTTTTTTACATCTTATTAAATAATCTGACAGGGTTTTAAATGCAAAAAAAAAACTGTTTTCAACAATGTATATGTTTAAATATATATGGTTTCTGTTTAAAATATTATCGGTAAAATTTTTGATTTGTTTTCATCTTTTTACTATAACTTTAGCAAGATGCTGTGCAATTTTATATCACAATGGGATTTGCCCCTGGTGGGTTTGTAAGGTCCAAATTGTTTCTTTTGTTTAAAATAATTCTCCGCTTATTAGCAGATCCATGTTTTGGCTTGAAAAATCAAAATCACCACATCACACAAGCCACAAAATACCAGAAATAGTGCTTAAAAAGTGAATAAAAAGATATTAATAGTCTGTATAAAAAGAACATACGAGTAAAAACGGACGTTATCATAAAGATAATTTACAGATTCAAAAGCTCACCTAGAATATTAAAAGGATATCATGGGAGGAGACCATTGAGATTTTAAGATCACCATTGAGAGACCAAATGAAGGAGGAATAGTTCATGGTAGTTAGGTTAGTAGAACCCACCAGCGCGGTTCTTTTTTTTGTCACCGTCGGGAGCTAGTTTTTTTTCCGTTGTTTAAGATAAGCACCTCATGTATCGCTTCCACTCGTGGAAGGTGACTTAGTAGGAAAAATTCACCTTATGCAGTATCTCTTTGGCTAGATTAGTGGTTCTGAGGTTCTTGGGGCTTGTGGACCAGGGACTTTGGGGGTTTTATTAAAAAAAACCTGGGTTTTGTGAGGCTCAACCATTCCACTTCACTCAGAGCATTATTGCTGGTCCTGCCCAGAAGTTGCTTGTAGCTCCGTCTGTCTGAATGCCTTTGAGCTCCTGCTGAGCCAGATGACATAACTCGCTCTGAGTGCAATTTTGGCTGCTGTATCGGTTATAGCCTTTCTCTTTCCTTTAGGAATGCCCAAAGATGCCAGGCATTTGTTTTCTGATGTATTGTAAAAACCTCTGCTTCCTACTTCTATTGGAAAGTAGTATGAAGACCATCCTCTGCTTTCACAGTCAGCCACTAGATCTTGGGTATTTGCACTTCTTTCTTGCATATGCATTGGATAGGTTCTCCTCCATAGGGACCGTCAGCTCTATGATGATCACTGTCTTTGTTTTGGTAGAAAAGATGGTGATATCAGAATCATATTTGGATAAAAAATGGTGTAAGATGTACATATTGCGCAACGACTGAGAGATTTTAAAAGGTGTTTTAATTTGCGTTTGATGGACTTCTTTTTGGAGTTACACTAGATTGCACTCTGTCTTTGTTATCATGCATGAGAATCGACTGCCAACCTCAACACACACCACGGACAGATTGAGATCATAGCCTCGATCACAAAGATCTTTTATGAGACTAGAATATCTCTCAATTTTTCCATGAACTTCTGAGATATTCTTCTCAAAAGGAATAGTGAGTTCCGTGAGAATAATAGAACTGGTGGAACGATTAACAAGAACAAGCCTCTGTTGTGTAGGAGAAGGGGGGGGGGGGGGGGGGGGGGGAAATGTCAGGTGGATTGTTTTACCAGCATTTACAATTACCAACCAGGAAGATCCCAATATGTTTTCCAACTCTCAGAACAAACATAATTGATACTGTCCAAAATACACGGAGCACTGAATTATGCCGCCAGGTATATCGGCCTTGCTCGAGCGTACACAAGCAGTTGTTGAGGATACAGTGCAAAGTTTCTTTCATGTCACATAAGCTACATCAATATCAAAAAGGTAAACGTTCCTCATCCTGGTTTATATATAGGATTCCATTGAACCGTGTCTTAGAAATGAGACTGTATAACATTTAAAATATTACCCGGATTATCAACGAGTCAGCATTTTCAATAACTCATGCATATTAGCTATCGAACTTTGGCCGGAAAATTTCTATCAAGGCATGTATATACAAACGATGTTACTACCGTTGTTTTTTTTAATTGGTGCACATCCCTGTAAAGAAACTGATCGTCACCCCTGACAGACTGCCCTAGCGTGCACGTTAATATATCCGGAATGAACCGTCACCTTATAGACGAGGCTATTGGGTAATAGTGAGACATATTACGCATGCAACCCACAGTGAAGAACACAATAATACGGTGGCTCTGAAAGGCCATGACGAGAAGATGACTTGGTGACTTAGGTGACGAGAAGACGAAACTGACGAAAAGACTGACGAGAAGACGAGATAAGTGACGAGATAGGGGACGACTTGATCTAAGTCGTTTCCTATCTCGTCACTTAACTCGTAACTTATGTCGACATTTTCTAAGTCGTCCCATAACTCGTCACTTAACTCGTCACTAATCTCGATATTTATCTAAGTCGTCACCATCCCGCCCCTGTTCCATCACCTATCTCGACATTCTTCTAAGGCCTCCTCTATCTCGTCACTTATCTCAACATTTTTCTAAGTCGTTACCTATCCCTCCCCCTATCTCGTCACTTATCTCAACATTTTTCTAAGTCGTTCTCTAGCTTGTCATTCGACATTCTTCTAAGTCGTGATGATCTCGTTACTATCTCTACATTTTGAAATCGTCTCCTATCTCGTCACATATCTCATCAGTTATGTCGTCAGTTATCCCGTCTTCTCGTCACCAAAGTCATAAAAGCCGTCTTCTCGTTATGGCTTTCAGAGCCACCATACAATAGACAAATTATGGACTCACCATCATTGGACGTTCTAATTAATGTATGACACCTGTACTCGTCAGAAGTATTACCATCTATACTTTTTTGTAGATATTCTCAACCGCATATTAATAATTTATGTATACTTGTGGTTACACTTGTCTCGTAGAATCCAAGTGGCATTTAGTTCTTAAGTGATCACTTTTATCTAAAAGTAGTTTGTTAAGAGACTCATACTCACTTCCAGACTTTACATCCACTTGCAATATCCTTTTTCACGTTAAACCACAAGAATATTGATTGTAACCATGAGGCAGTAGAGATAGCATTTCATAACACTGAAACTTGAGGTTGTATATAGTACAAACTATACCTTTTATGAATCATTGTGGTTAGACAAATAACATGGTATACTTTTCAACATGAATGGTTCAATTTAAAAATTTGACCCCTGTACAACCGTTGTTTTGGCCCCCTCTCCGTAAGGCACCATTTGCGGCACTTAAGAATCACGTTTCAGGGGTCCCTGTCAGGATGTCTGTCATATTTAATCACTCAAACAAACCTTTTGTACTTGAGACGTGTTACAAATGTCCTGCTAGCTCCCGGGTTATATGTGTGCAATCTAGGAGGGTTGTGGGGTGTCCTGTAATCGTGGAACCATCAGTGGGGTGTATTCACGTGTATTCAATACGAAATACAGCCATATCTCGTTGTAACATCATCCAAGCGGCAAAATTCTCCTCCTATAGACCCTATGCAATAGGCAGTCATGCTGTAGCCACATTACATGACTACAATACATCCACCTGTTATTGAGTTCCAGAGATGCTCATGTTGTACAGGTGATCGCTTATAGCGGAATGAGTTAACTTGGCTTCTAATTCCGGTATGCGTACCTACCCAAATTCTTGATAATGTATAAGCTACTTAGGTTTGTTCAAAAACCCAACCCATGATCAATCGATAAGCAGTAGTGTGTAAGAGCTTTATTCCGTTTAAAGGCTGACTCAGAGATTTTGAAATATGATCTTTTTTGTGTAGTAATTAAAAATAGTCATCTAGAACTAAAGATAGTCACCTAAAATGCTTAATTCCAAAGTTAGAGATGAATCGGATTGTCCGTTTTGATGCAGTAAACATTTATGCACAGTATAACAGTGCCATAGGATACCGTGTATAACAGAATTTCCGGATCCGGAATTTTAGAACAAAGTTGTGATTTTCTATATGAAGGACTTCGATTTGAGCTTAGTTATTTCACACAGTGATTTGTATATGGACAAGCATTATGAATATGCAAAAAACACAATTTGTTTTAAAAATGAGTGCGCCCTCATCGGGAAATCTCTGAGTCAGCCTTTAATATTGATTTCCGTTGATCTAGATAGTCTCATTGGGTCAAGTTGCCTTTTCTATTTAGGTAGGTACGCATACCGGAATTAGAGGCCAGGTTGACCTCTTTCGCAATAGTTCCAGAGGGAAGGCCAAAGGTCGACCACCATGCACTCTTGTGCAATGGTTGGACTAAAGTGTTTAATCTATTCCTCAAGGGAATAGCTAAATATTACTTTATAACTAAATAAAATCTTTTTGATCATAGAAGCCACAAGTTTATACATAGACTTAGTCCCGTAACAAGTTACTAGTAACTTGTCCTCGCAAATATGTTAAAACGATTGACCTTTTAATCATCGTGTTGGGACGACAATTTTCAGCATATTTTTACCTAAATCGGAGCATTTTCAGAACTTGATCCCTGGTCATCTGATTTTGTGACCTTTGGCGTTCATTACCATATTTTACCCTGTATCTTGGCATCGAAACAATTTAAAGACACATAATAACCATTGACCCCTTTGTTAATTGACGCTAGGCGAGGAATTTGAAATGTATTTGGAGATGATTGGAGCATTTGAGATGTATTTGGAGATGATTGGAATATTGTAATATTTTACCTTTGTATTTCCTTATTAAACCCTTTTTGCACAGGATGTGACCGGTAGCAATTGACCCTATACTAACATAACCAGGGCATAACATTTTGTATTTTTCTCCATTGTTTCAGCTGAATAGACTCTCTGGGCTTCCGGTGTGAAAGTAATCATAGTCCGGCAGGTATCATAGTCCGGGCTCCATAGACGACAACGGAATAAAGCGTGAAACTAATGTTACCCTATTGTTCACCATTGTTCCCGGACTGTGAGCCCGGGGGACTATATCTCCTGCCACACCGGTTTAGAACACGTAATGTTTGCCAAATTGAACCTGCCAACTTACACCTGAATGACACTATACCATTCGGGTATTCAACCTCCCAATTAATATTAACTAAACCCTAACCTCGCGTGTATCCCCTACGTTTATCTTTACCTTTTACCCCACTTCTAACCCTGATCATAATATTTTAGGTCAGATGATGATCACGCTGGTATACTTTTCGATGCGTCTCCACCCTTTCCATATTTTGACCCCTGTGTAAACCTTACTGCCTAATTTTGTTGTAAACTTTTCATATGTTGTTTTTAAAAGTCTTCCTCAATTCTGGAGAAATTGGTTTTGTAGTAATTTGGGTGAAGTCATCATTCGTCCTTAGGGAGTGATCATGAATTCTGATGAAATCACGCAAAATGTGTTTAACGTTGGCTAAGGTTTTAAAAAGTAAACTTATTTTGTATTAGAAAACCTTCGGCAGTATTTTACTGAAACCCATATGTTTATATCACATTTAATTTGAAAGTTATATGAATTAAGGTGTCCCCCCAAAACAGATGATTACAAAAGAAATACGGATACATTTTAGGCTATCTCTACAGTTCCAGATATTCGAATCACTGGACCCCGTCACATCGCATTCAGGGCAGGGGCAAATGAGGACATTTCCATCTTTTCACTTACTGATTCCCCCCCCCCCCCCCGTTGCCTTTTTAAAAACTTTGGACTCCCTATTTCAACCAATTCCGATAAGAGAGAAAAAAACAAGTTCTCCATCATATATATCTTTAAAATGTTAAGGCCACATCCACTAAAAGTTTCTTGTAGTTAAAAACAACAACAATCAAATAAAAAAATCACATTCCCTTTTCAATTCCGCTACCCCTGTAAATATCGATCACTCCCTTGCTTGTTCTTCCGGGCCTTTCCTGTGAGAAAGACATTACCTCCCCTAAATACTAGCATTTTAGCTATCTACTGAGATAGCAAATTACAAACCTCCCCTAAATACTAGCATTTTAGCTATCTACTGAAGATAGCAAATTACAAACCTCCCCTAAATAATAGCATTTTAGCTATCTGCTGAAGATAGCAAATTACAAACCTCCCCTAAATAATAGCATTTTAGCTATCTACTGAAGATAGCAAATTACAAACTTCCCCTAAATAATAGCATTTTAGCTATCTACTGAAGATAGCAAATTACAAATCGTCCATAAAATGCCAAAGAAAGACATCAATAGTGTTTGTCTTATAAACCACCTCTCTCTGGTTAGAAAAAAAAGAAACTCGACATTAAATATACAAATCTTCATTACGCACTTCTGTTTTGCTTTCTACAGGAAGTAGCAACATTTCCCTCGTGGTCATTAACGCTGATATCTCACGAGAAAGGTGTCGCAATCATGTGCTGTGTTTCTACATAGTGCAGGCGTTGAAATTGTTTCTAGAAACATCAACCTCCGCTTCACTGTACTTTTCAAACACCCTAATCTATATAGTCCCGCGTCACACAGCTCAGCACATAAAACTGGCACCAAAGGCTCCTGCCGACGTTTACCCATACTTCTTAACTAAACATATTGTAATACAAAAAAATAAATACTCAAAAAACCCAGTCAGCTCTACAATACACACCGAGTGTAGCAGCTATTGACTCTACGAAGTGTTTTCTCTAATTTCCATCAATGAAACATACATAAGCCAGGTAATGTCCATCAAGAAATCAAGTGTTACATTAAGCGCCTGGTTCTTCTAGTCGTTAAGGCGCTGTGATTCATACTTCACGCCGTCATTATGGCGCTGAGCACTCGTAAGGTGTGACATCGCTATATACCTATATTGCCTCACTGAAGTTAGTCCGAGGGTGGATGCCCCCTGGTCATCAACTCAGCATTATCGCCACTCTGCTCTTTATGTAAAGTTAACTTAAAATACACCATGCCTGGTGCCGGTGCGAAATCCACAAGTTGTGTGGTGTGTTACTTAAATGAGAGAACGAGCCATCCAGTCTTCGGTGGAGTAGGTGAGGGGGTGTTGCGAGCTATCACTGATCACCTTTCCAAAAAGAGTGATTCTTGTCTTACACCGCACTACTAAGTTCTCTCCTTTAAACGCAAATAGAGGTTTTAAAGCCATACTGCGTGATTTTTCAAGAAATAAACTTATTTTGCTCTTTGATGAAAATGTATCTTCAAATAGGTCACTAATTTAAGTAAAAAGCCATACAATATTGACAAAAAATGGATGAAAAATAGACTTAATGCACACACGGGCTAACTGAGATAGGGATTTCCGTTTTTAATGATAAAAATCGCTGTTACAAGACATGTATATCCACAGCATGTTTAGGGCGTATGTCTTATGATATGTAGCATTATTGTTTTAATGTCTCAAGTGGTTCTTAGTGTAAAGTTACATAGCTCTCAGGAATATCATCCTGCACCAAAATATAACGAACAATTTGACAAAGTATCATACCTGATTTGACTGGTTCCTCCAAAAGCACATGTATTTTGATCTGTTCTAATTAAACCTTTAATGTTCACGTCAATCGTGATCACTAAAGCATTTATTTATAGGAGCCCTTACCTGCGAAACGGACATTTGCACCTTCTCCAATCATTGAAAATCACCCTTCTTCTCTTTTTTAAAAAGAAATAATTAACTTTAGGGTGTGGGTGAAAGGGTTAATGGGGTGGATGAGTTGAAATTGGATTTAGTCTCCTCCGGGGGACTGCGCAGTGCGTGAGTAGGGTCGAAATGATGCGATCGCATCAACTCTATCCGTTTTACCAAACCAAGGCATGCCGTTGAGTATGTAACTTGATATGACGAGTCAGCGGTTTCCTTAGGACATTTTTTTGTTCGGTAAGTATCAAATCTTAAGTTGAGGTAGATCATGGAAAATAGGAGCAACAGTACAAAACTTAATAAAATCAGTTTGTCACTAATAGAATAGGGGTATCTCATGGTTCGTTTATCAGCAGTTAACATTATTTACCGATTGAATTTTTAGATATACTGACCACGACATTTGCTTGCAAAAAGAACGATATTTGTAAATAAATTAAAGACAGTTCCCTTCCTATGCCTAATAACTTACGACAACTGTCAAAAGTGAAAGTAACTTGGTAAAAGAATGCTTAATATTAGAATACTAACGATGGGATACAACTTTTGCAATATTACAGCGGAGTAGTTTGTAAAAGACAAGGATTTCATTGCACGTAATTTGGTTTTCGAATCCATGCATCTAAAATGCTATAAACTGCCATGCAGTCAGTGTGCAAATGCTTAAACTGTGGCGCCAAACCCGTCCACTGGAGAGCTCTGGCGCCTACATCACCTGAGAGCATAAAGAGAAACGTGAGTTAAGAGCTTGGGTTTAAACGGCGCAAATAACATCCAAAGATACTCGGTGCAAAACGTGAACTTTATTTAAACGTGCTATTTAGGAAAAAAAAAAGAGTAGGAAAAGAAAAACGCACTACTTAGTTAAAAGCCCCGTTATCCATGACGCCAAACTAAATTACGTAATTCTGAATCACCTGAAACTTTTTGTAGATATACAAGAAGTCACGTGAATAAAGGTACAACTTTTAAGTTTGTTAAAAAATAAGTAAATAAAAACAGGCAAAGATAAAAAGAACAGGACGCTAGAGACGGACAAATTGGACCAAAGTACAATTCATAAATCAAAAAACCAAAGCAGGAATTAGAAACGAAATATATATAACAAAACAGAAGTACGTAAGGAAGTTAACAACCTAGCAGTACAAAAATTAGTAGTGAGAGAAAATTAACAGACAGATTTCACACGTGCATGAGCTTTAAATAATTAACGTGTTAATAATGTTAACAAGTTAGACACACACACACACTTATTAAGAGCTAGTTCCTTGCTTTAAAGCGACAGCAAATGACTCTATTATTAACAAGGTCAGAAGAAAGGAATAAAATAACTGATTATATTTCCATACCAATACTCTATAAGAACTCGTAAACATGAAATGATTTCAAGTGAATTTGCTCTCTGCCCTACATTTATGTTATTTCCATGCGTTAAATGATGTTTGTTATCGACAGAGTTACTTAAAGTCCGGGAGAAAAAAAGAGTAGAAATCATCTACCATGGGAGTTAGCGATCGCAACAACCAATTTCGAGGTATTTACTGCTTGAAGAAACCTCCCGAACGGGGTATTCTCAGCTTACTGAAGGGAAACATGTGTTGCATGGCAAGGTATCTGTTACTTTACGTGAAATGCCACGTAATGGTACTGTATGGCCGCGGGCTGTGTAAATCCAGTCCAGATCGCCCGAGAAGCTCCTAGTGTAAACAGAAATTTTACTCCGCACGTTCAAAATACAAGCAGGTAAAATAATACTCGCGAAAAAAAGCTTTATAGCCTTTACAGTAAATTGAAGCAATTCAACTGTCAACTCATCGAGCCACAGTTGATAGATCATTGTATATTGATAAACAACGATAAATTAACTTGCAGAAAATCCATTTTGTAAATGCTTTCAAGCGCGAAAGTGTATCGGCCAGTTTAAAGAAAATAATTTCACATTTTCTCCCTACTTTCTGAAGTTAGTCTATAAAGTTTTAATTTCAATTTAGAGATAAAAATTAGCATCGTTTATTAATTGTGACAGCGTTATGGTAACAAACAAAATAAAATAGGAATAAACGTGTAAACGATACTCGAGACCAATTAAACGTGTGTATAATTTAACGAACACGTAAACGCTATCTACTGGAGATAGCAATATTTTTACAAATCTGACTCGCTTCCGCCTCTATCCTATATACATCTACAGGACCCTTTGTTCACGAGACCAACGCTTTAACTTCATTCTAAAGGTCTTAATACGATTATCTTAGTCTAAAGGCTTCGAAAAAATCTCATAATCGTACTTCATTCGCTTCATAATTTCAGATTTCCTTGCGCTTGGATTAAAATATGGTTTGAACGATATTTTTGAAATCTCTTCTGCGGTCTATGCAAAAATAAATTTGGGTCAAAATTTCTACATTTACCCATTTCCTTGATGTACGAAAAATGTCTTAAGGTACCGCGAAATTGATTTTGAAGTAGGCCCCTATGTTTCTACAGTTTTCTCAGCAAGGTGTTTGAAAAAGTAAGGCCCAGCAATTAAGACAATGTATGCAGACGACATTTAAGATGACCTTTAAATTTGTGTCAAAAACTTAAATAAAAATTAAGAGTTTTAGTTGTATTTTTTTAATCGATCAAAGCACCTTTAACTGTATCAAAATATATGCAAGGCGCCATGACTGTAATTGAAGGCAACGGTTGTCGCGCTCGCTTCGTCATATGTCAATCGAATCAACTATGCGCCGTGATTGGCTCGAATGTAGCTGGGTATGTCGAACAGAGCGACATGTTCCAACCTCCAATTACCCTCTATCCAATCAGGGGCGTGTTTGCTCTGATAGACGTATGACGTTGGACGCACCATTGACAACTGCAATTCTGATGGACTATGATGAATCTCAATTACCTGAAATCATGCCAGTATAATATAGTGATTCTCTCTCTCTCTCTTTTATTAACTTCACCGAATTGGATCCTGACATTTCGCAATTCTGGTACAAGCCCAAACATGATTCCTTAAGTTAAAAATGTCACTATTTTCATGTTCGTAACGGATTTCGCACTGCACTCAATGATACTAGTAGTAGGGCCTATTCGACATTTGAGTAAGGTTTTCATTAAGGTATCATATTATCGCGACCAAAAGGTGTGTGCGCGAATGTGTGTTGTGCGTGTGTATCTGTGTGTGAGGGTTTACGCGTTAAAAGTCTGCACAAAGTACATAGAAAATAAGGGTATTACAAAAATAATACAGACTAGTATTAAAGGTTCCAGGAAATGCAAGGAGAATTGATGTGGTTTGTGTCAAGTCTACAAGGAGGGACCAGAAAGCATTCAATATTTGGGTTGGTGATGACATCATTTGGGGTACCATTGATTTATCAGAGAGTAATAGAAAATGTCAGGTGACTGGTGTGAATCTATTCATGACAATGACTGATAATCAATAGTTTCACAAATGATGTCACTGGTAGTGTATTCTTTTTTTCTGGCCCTGTTTATTGCAATGGAATGTCCCACAAAGATTTGGAGTAGGTTTATCATCTCATTTCCTGAGACCTTTAACATTTGCCTTACTAAGGGTTAGGGTGGTTACCTCCAACCCCTAGTGAACATGCCTCCAGGGCGCTAACGTCAAAAGCTTTCGTGAAAGGCTTCCATGTATAATTAATTGTTTTCTCATTTAGCGAAAAATATGTTAAGGTGGCACCATCAGCGGGGCTGGGGTATGCCGTCAAGTCGACGAGGGGTGGGGGTAGGGTGAGGGGGTTGAGGTTATTGGCACTTAAGAATAATTCTATGGTACAATTTGACAATATTCTGCAGAGTATGGCTCCAAAACTCTATTTTTATGTACTAACTAGCCATTTGCCATCACTTCTCAGTACCTTTTAGTGCAAAATTGGATTTTCACCATTTCCTGTGGAAATTGGCAACGTTGTCGACTCGCGGACTTTTGGCGTCATTGTGACGCCAAAGTAGGTATGATGGTAGGCCCTACTTAGCTTGGTATCAATGGAAAGAGGAGGACCATAACTATTCACTGGTATCTCTGTCTTTGTTCCTGCGCTTTGTAACTTGCCGGAAAAAGCCGGCATCATACAAAATTACAAAAACATTACAAAATCATAAGCAATATAATACCCAATTTGTATTAAAAACACCCAAAAGTAAGTCAGCAACGGCTTTTGGATTCTTTCCCGCATTTGGGTTTGAGAAACAATTTTTTGACACCTTGTATAATGTAGGTCCATTATCCTGTTTTTTCAATCGCCGCGGGGTCAAACACCTGAGAAGAACGCATAGGTAAACTTGGAAATACAAAGCTTCAAATATTAATGTTCTAATTTAAACTTTCAAAAGAACTCTTTGTATTACCATATGCACAAATTGACCTTTCTAATGCACTGAACGAGTGGCAAAGTCTATACACAAGTTGATCTATCAAACCCGCCTAAGTAAGAATTATGGCGCTTCTTTCATTTGTTTAGTATCTCAATTCGTCAATTTATTGTCTTTCTCTGTACATCTCTCTGTGTCCTCCTCACTATATTTACACGGCCGGTCATCCACCTCTATCCATCCCCCTGATACTACTGATGAAATACTAGTTGCCCTATATTGCTCTTTGCATCGGTGCTACTACAGGGCATGTACATTAACCATTTGCACGCTATAACATTCCTAGTGGAGCCGCGTGGCACGTGAGGGACATTAACCGGGATAAGCTATTTAGCGCACGTTTCAAAACTTTCACGCAACTTGAAAAAACATTGACTTATAAACCTTATTTTATAGCTAATATTGTTACATTATTAACAAAAAGCATCTAAATATGCTTTAAAGTTGATCATGAATGAGTATGATATGAATACCATAAAGGTGAAAGTGTTAAGAGGGCAAGCTCTTCGCGCGCTCAACCTTAACATTTACGCACGAGAAATTTTGTAACTTCAAGACGCTCAAACCAGCGGTTTATGAGAAGGTTAAGACCTTCAAATACAAAGACTAATGTTTCTTGCCGATGTTAGTGTATTTCAACATTCTGGCGCCAAATTGGTCTTAAAATGCAAAAATTTTTAGCATAAATGATAATCGTCAAAGCGAGTAAAAAATTGTCGACTTTTCACCGCGCGCGTGTAGAATGTTAAAAAATGCATAAATACAAAACCGGGCGCTTTTTTCTCTTCTCCCTGCTGATGTGTATGAACAGAATGTCGAATACAGGTGAGGAATCTCCCGATATACACGGAATGGATACGGGTCGTGTACATTCATATGAATGATTGATAGAAAAGGTGCCTGGATGCCTGCGCAGAATTCAGGTGTTAGTTGATGCCTTTCGGGGAATCACTGGCGCCAGCTACATTTTAATCACGTTTTCCAACAAAACGACTTCAACGTCCCCCTTGCCAGAGATACAAACCGGGTATTTTATTCTTTATTGGACTAGAAAAAAGTTTGAGATAACTCGATAAAGAGTTATAAGGATTTCGTGGGCGTTGTTAATCAAACCATAGATTACGGGTCGAAAATGTTTAAAAAAATAACATTTACAAGTATAGATATTTCAATTGGCCGATCAAGTACTTGTAAGAAGGTATACAGTGTTCGAAATTAATTCAGGAGATCAAATATCATTGAAGAAGTATTTTACATACATAGTTTCAGGTACCATGCCACTTAAGAAGCTTGAATTATCTTGTTTAAATTGTTTATTGTATACTCGGGAGAAACTTGAAACCATCTTGGTGGTCAGGGTGTCTTGAATCTCGATGGTGCCAAAAATGCCCCCCCTAAGGGATTTATGCAAATATTAACAACTAGCGTATTAGTGTTTTGGGTCAAGAGTAAAACGTCAAAAAAAGCACACAATCCCCCGATTGTATATGAAGCTATCGAGGGAACGGTTTTAATGGTTCACAGTTGTAGCCTGGACTCTGCAAAGATAATTAAAAATGTGAGTAATGATAGAATACACTGCCATCATTCCGCGCCAAGCCTAATGTGTGCCTGTATATGTGTATGCACTGTTCTTTGGCCCCCCCGAGATACCAGTCACCTCTTACCTTAACCTTTGATAGCTCATATACATGCTATACCCCTGAGTAACCATCAAAATAGACCATCTGTACCATCTGTATTATATGCAACCTTTGAAGTTTTTCTAACCATGGCCTCTGAATTGCTGATTAATGATATAACTTCATTGAAATACCAATACACATCGTCTGATTGTACACCCGGAGCTAAGAATAAGAAGCCTGTAAATTACAATGAAGTAGTTTTTATATTTTTTGATGCCATTCGTCAATATTGATGTACAACCCTAGAAGTTTACCATTTTTTGAAAAGTTGTCATGCTAGAATGGGGGCTAGAATACAAAAATGCACCAAATTTGGAAGAAATTATTTTCAAGATAACCAATACTGTTATGAGTCTCGTAACGTCCCTAGGTCAAATACCTTTCAACACAAATAAATGCGCCTTTTGCACAAATACTTAAATTATATATAATAAACAGTTTTAAATCTTGATCTTTAACTTGATTTGGTTCAAGAAATTGGGTATGCTCAAAAAAAATTACATATACCATTAGTTTAAGATTACTTATGGTTTCTAGTTCCTGTGTTGAAAGCGTTGGCCTGTTCAACGATGATCTGTCCTCACAGCGAATACTCCAAATGACAGCGCACAAGTTTACACAAAACTCCTCACGGTAAGTATAATTCCAAGGAATCTTTTCTCAGTCCTGAGGTAATCTTGTCCAGCAGTTCAAGACACAGGACTAAATTAGTCCCTCGACGATAATAAATCCCACAGTCCAAGATAATCCCCTATTCATGTCTGTCCACAATTTGTAATCCTATTTGATTCCCAGCACTTCGCTCAAAGACACAGTAAGAATAATTAACAGCAAACTCTGCTCACATGGAATTATAAATATAATAAATCCTTGGCACTGTGTGTGAAGCATAAATCTACCTTATTGTAGAAAAACTAGCTATCCATACGGTATAGCTGATGCAACTGCTGACCGCGAGACTAGCTCAAATCTCCTAATATACGGACTTCACAAAAATCCCAGTCTAAAAAATAGACATTACAAATCATTCTATGCAACACATGACTCTTGCACCATCAAATCAGATTTCACATCTAAATTCAAAATCACTATCATTATATAACTTTGTGGGGGAATTCAGATCTTGCAATGTTTTGAATCTTTTTAAAGCATAAACAAGCTGAGTCATTACTCATTTTAGCATTCTTGGGGACTCCCCCTTCCCCTATTGTGCAATCTAAAACAGGTGCACTTTAGCAAACAACTAGGGTTTCCCCTTTCCTCTCCTTTTATAGTAAACAAATACTTTGTCCCTGTGAGAACTCTTTTTTAAATAAAATTGGAAACAATATTTTTAAAAGTTTAAGCAGAAAATGGAGGCCAATATACATCCTCCCCCTTAAAAAGAAATTTGAATGAACTGAAATTTTTCTAAAATCTGGCTTTATACCGTTAACCTTTTTTGTGTTAATTTTTACATACAGTTTACACAGAGCAATCTACACTTTTATATAATGTTCTTGAATTGCTGCCTTCAGCCTATTATGACAAAAATTTGTAACATCAATTTCTGAACAAAATTTAGGCAGGCTCTGGACAAGCAATCCCCGAGCCCAAGACATTTTATTTCCTTTTATATGGCTTATGTCCATATTGTTATTCCTGTAGATTAAACTCCAAAAGGTTGAATTCTTGTCAGGTGGAGATTCTGTTCTCGTCTCTTAGACGTCTAAGGTCGAAATACCTTTCAAACACAAATAAATGGCCTGTGCCAAATGATCTAAATTATATATAATAACCATTTTAATTATCTTACTTGAGTGGTTCAAGAATTTGGATGTCCAAAAAACAAATACATATCACAATTAGTTAAGATTACTATGGTTTACTAGTGTCCTTGTTGAAAGCGTTTGCAGTTCAACGAGATATGTCGCACAGCGAATACTCCAAAATGACAAAGCGCACAAGTTCATACAAAAACTCTCAGGTATTATATTCCAGGGAAACTCTCAGTCTTGAAGGTAAGCTTGTCCAGCAGTTCAAGACGCAGGATAAATTAAGTCCTCGACGATAAATAAATTCACAGTCCAAGATAATCACACGATTTCTATCTGTCCAAAAATTGGAATCCTATTTGATTCCCAGCACTTCGGCTTCAAAGACCGAACAGTAGATAGAATAATTCAGGCAACCTCTGCCACATGGAAACTTATAAATATACATTAAATCCTGGCACTGTGTGTGAAGCAAAAACTCTACCATTATTGTAGATAAAATAGCTATCCATACTGTATAGCTGATGAGCAACTGTGCCGCGAGACTTTAGCTCAAATCTACTATTTATAATGACTCACAAAAATCCCAGTCTAAAAATAGACATGAAATCATTCTTCTGCATAAACATGGACCTTGCACCTCCAAATCAGAATTCACAATCTAAATTAAATCATTCCTATATATAACTCTTTGGGGGAATTCCCAGATCGTGCAATGTTTTGATCTGTTTTAAGAATAAACAAGCTGAGTCAGTTTCTAAGTTTTAGCATCCTTGGGGAACTCCCCACTTCCTTATGTGCCAATCTAATCAGGTGCACTTAGCAAAAAACAACTAGGGTATCCCCTTTTCTCTCTTTTTATAGTAAACAAAAAATACTTGCCCTGTGAGAAATCTTTCTCAAATAAAACATGAGAAAATAATATTTTTAAAAGTTTAATAGAAAAATGGAGGCCAATATGAAACAATTACAAAGTTACACAGTTTTATCTCCCAACATAGCAAGAAGAGTGACAAAGACACGAGTTTTTTGAAAACTCCGGTCTAAATTAAATGACAAAAGCAACCAAAACGAGAAAAGAGCAGTCTAGATGAGTTATTGAAAAGCCACTTTCTTCAACCGCGATTACTAGAATGATTAACACCGTTTTCAACAATGAAAGCACAAAAAAGGTTAGATACATTATTAATTTGTCCTTAACCACATACAACTACAAATCGCGAAGGAGATCAATTATAGATAAAGTGAAACGGATTCATTAGATAGCCGTTTATTATTGCAAGTTAACAGTTAATGTTTTTTGATATGAATATTCGTATTCGCTTTACCACATAAAACTACAAATCACGAAGGGCTCTATTATACATAGCGGGTTAATGATTCAGCGTGTCATTCTACATTATTGATACTAACAATAGATTGTATACGCTGTCTCTTATGAAAAAGATTTGACGTGTTTTTTCTTTTATCACCCGAAATTAGAATTGTTAACAGTTTGTATACGAGGCACCACTTACATACGATAATATTGATATAAACCGTGATCTCGCCAAATGCACCTCTTGAAAATTGCTTTATCTGTGCCCACAAGGGGAAAGGCGAAGAAAGGGGATATAATGAAGTTGAATTTAGTAGTTGCGGAACTAAGATGAGGATGCGATGAAGTGCTATGTCGATGGGGAGTAATCTTCGTAGCCGACAGGTCGGCTACTGTATTATTGAAAGCGTGACTGTCGATTTCTGGTAACGCCAAGTCTGTCAGCGATGTGTCAGCTTTCGCAAGAACATCTAGGGTTGCCAGAACTATTTTATTTCGCTAGTTATTACGCTGTTGATGAAAATAAATGAGGGATTTTACGGACGGTTGATGATGTGAATGGCCTTTTTGATGAGTATTTGCGGAGTTTTATTAGTCAGTGGCTAACGTCGCCGCACTTGCGATCAACAGTAGATGGAACTTTGTTTTTTCTGACATGGGAAGTCGTAATGTACTTTTCCCCTAAAGATAATACTGTTGCTATAAAATGCAGAAGGCAGTAGTAGAAAGCTTGCAATCCAAAAAATGCGAACGTATGTAATTTTAGGTAACTCCAAAGAATGAGTATTTCATTGTTGCGATAAATTATTGTAAATTTCAAATTTGAATATTGAATACTGCATGATTGGTGAAATATGTTTGAAAAGGAAGGAAAAGGTGGAAAAAGTAACCGAATTCATGACTTTCAATAAGCTATCACAGTAGATAGCATCCTTTTCATAGCATCTACAGTAGATAGCATAACTTTCATTATCGTATTTACAGTAGATAGCATGACTTCCATTTAGCTAGCTAACAGTAGGATAGATGACTTTCATTTACGCTATATACAGTAGATAGCATGACTTTCATTTAGCTATCGACAGTCGATGCATGACTTCCATAGCATCTACAGTACATAGCATGACTTTCATTATAGCTATTAAAGTAGATAGCACCGATTCCATTTAGCTATCTACAGGTTGATAGCAGGACTTTCATTTAGAATCTACAGTAGATAGCATGCTTCATTGAGCTATCTAAAGTAAGATAGCATATATGACTTCATTATAGTAGTTTACAGAGTAGATAGCATGACTTCCATTTAGCTATCTACAGTATATAGCATGACTTCCATTTAGTTATGTTTACGTAGATAGCATTGACCTTCCATGTTAGCTATCTACAGTATGACTTTTCATTTAACTATCTACAGTAGATAGCATGACTTTCATATAGTTATCTACAGTAGATACCATGACTTCCATTTAGCTATCTACAGTAGATAGCATGACTTTCATTAAGCTATCTACAGTAGATAGCATGACTTTCATTATAGTTATTTACAGTAGATAGCATGACTTCCATCTAGCTATTTACAGTAGATAGCATGACTTTCATTTAGCTATCTACAGTAGATAGCGTGACCTCCAGTGAGCTATCTACAGTATAGAGCTTGACCTCCATTTAGCTATCTACAGTGGATAACACGATTTCATAATAGCTATCTACAGTAGATAGCATGACTTTCATCATATCTATTTACAGTAGATAGCATGGCTTTCATTATAGTTATTTACAGTAGATACCGTGAATGTAATTCTGGCTTTATTCTGTTTTACCTCGTCTTGGTAGTAGAGTGGACGAGCATGCGCTGGCGCCGCACCCAGGTGCGGGCGTAATTACAAGCGAGAACAAAGACGGCAATGCAAAACGCACGCGTGACTGCTGCGTGTAAGTCTTAATTCCGCGATTTCCCACTATCTACATAAGATAGCATATGATTTTATTATAGCTATCTACAGTGGATAGCATGACTTTCATTATAGCTATCTACAGTAGATAGCATAACTTTTATTATAGCTATCTACAGTAGATAGCGCGAGTTTCATGATAGTTATATACAATAGATGGCATGACTTCCACTCTAGCTATCTAGAGTAGATAGCATGGCTTCATTATAATTATTTAGAGTAGACTGCATAGCTTTCATTATAATTATTTAGAGTAGATGGCATGACTTTGATCTTGGCTATCTAGAGTAGGTACGTGGCTTTCATTATACCTATCAACAGTAGATGGCATGACTTTTATTATAGCCATCTACATTCGATAGTTTAACTTTCATTATAGCTGTATAGAGTAGATAGCATGATATTAATAATCGCCATCTACAGTGGATAGCATGGCATTAATGATAGCTTTATATACCTTGATTGCCACCAAATAGGCATGAATTATTCGGTTATCGTTCCGCGCATAAAAACAACTTTCATAATAGATATCTACAGATAGCACGATTTCAGAATGGCTATCTGCAGCAGATAGCATTACTTTTATTATAGCTATCTACAGTAGATAGCATGACTTTCATTAAGCTATCTACAGTAGATAGCGTTTCTGTCATAATAGCTATCTACAGTAGATAGCATGACTTTAATAATAGATATCTACAATACAAAGCATGACTTGCATGATAGCTATTAACAGTACTAAAATATCATGACTTTCATAATAACTATCTAGAGTAGATAGCGCGAATTTAATTATAGCTATCTACAACAGATAGCATGACTTTCATTATAGCTATCTATAATAGATAGCATGACTTCCATATCTATCTGCACTAAATAGCATGACTTTCATTTTAGCAATCTACAGTAGAAAGCATAGTTTCTATATTGATAACTAAATTACGGTTGTCTACAAAAGAACACATATTTCATGGTTGATACCAAAGGTAGCAAAACATTTTTGTCTTCTACTAGTATACTGTATAGCACGTTGTTCCTTATTATCTACTAAGCAAATTAACCACTGACAAAATGCGCTAAGTAGATAATTTATAAATTGTTAATGTTTTATAATTTTTAAAAAAATAATTTCCAGGTAGTACAAACTTTATCAAAACAAGTTCATTTTTTCAATATCAGAATTTTGTGCACAAAGCGATGTTTTTACTAGTTCTATTTGAAATATAGCCAACCCTAACTTCGTTATTGCTTTTATCTACAAACATCAAGAATTATTTTATTATTTTATTTTTGTCTAGGATAGAAAAACACATTTTAAATCGTTAGTTCCTTCCATTCAAGTTCAAGTTTTCTACCCAATGTCGATAATTTGTTCTGCAATACTGACCATATCTGATGTATGTGCACGCGATTGCATTGGTTTATAGAGCATTCACACCAATATAATTGATTTCAAAACGTCTCAAGATTGCCCCGCAGTACCATGCATCATGTTTACTCTCCCCTCTTCAAGTATGTCATAACAATATTTGTATGCCACTCGAAACACTACAAAATGCTCGCTTTCTGAAAATGTGGGAAATATTGTGTGTCGTAAAAGTTATCAACACACAAAATCAACGGTGACACAATGGGGTGGTGACCATTGGGCTTGCTAGGAGACAGCGTGGCAACCTCACCGAGCACCACGCGGAATTAGATATGTTTCTGAGAACACGACTATTTCCTGTCGGGGCAATCAAGGTGTCGTGCCCAATCTCCGAGATCGCTTCTGCATCCTTAAACATCGATAAGCGAACTCACCACACCGGCGCTTCACTGACGCGAAACTCTGGCACTTGCCATGTCATGCATTAAAATGAACAAGGGGGCCAGGGAACTTGGATATTTTTTATCCATTTTCATTGGATGAGCGGTCGGAGGAATAACAAGCACTCAGGTTCGTTTTTAAGTCTTGATTTACTCTGGAGTCTTTCTGGTGCCTGTTTCTAACCAAAAAGTTTCGCAGCTTCAAATCAAATTAATTCATACATAGAGCAGCTGGCTAAGCTGCACAAGATTTTCTTTAGATAGAGATAGATGCTTTTTAGAGAAAAGTAAAAGTGAAGATCTTGGTCTAGCGCGGATAGTGCTGTTATAGCCTAGAGCAGAGTATGAGTATTGTGGTTATTGCTATCACTTAAGCAATGACATATACATCTTAGCGTTTTTCTTGCAGCATGGGAGGGGTACACGTGCCTTTGGAGAAAAATATTGAACTTTTTAAGGCCTCCCTATTGTTGCAATTGAGTATGAACTAGCTAACCCCGGTGGTTGTGACTAGAGCCCAATTTCGGTATTCATACGTCCGCTTTCCTCTAGGGAGAGCCGTGCGACGAAAAAGGAAGGGGGCACAGTGTCCAGGTTTTAGCAAAAATATCAATAGCGAGTGCATCCATATCGCCAAGCACTGAGTGTAATGTCAGTTTCTTTTAATAGTCGGTGAGGCGCTCGCCGGCAATGTTTCTTCTCTACCTCCTCGGGGGCAAGGTGATGCGCAATCGGATGAAATAAAATAGGCGTAGTGATCGCGGCGACGCCAATAATGCTGCTTCCGATGGTTCTAATGGGATTATGGACAAGTCAATAACGGGGGTTTTCTCGGCAGCTTTATAGACGCCAAGGTTACGTGAGGACAACATTCAGGTAATCGTCTAGGGAAGAGTGAAGTTTTTCTATAGCGTTGCCATGTCAAGTATTATTTCTTGATTTCGCTTCACTATCTTGTGGTTGTTGAAAATTCTGATAGGGTTTTTCGCGAGGTAGAAACTAAGAACATTTTCTATTGGAAGGTGGGATGATGTTAATGATAACACCGACAATAATGAAAATTATGGTTTGGATGATGATGGTGATGGTGGTGGTGATGGTAATGGTGATTGTGATGGCGAAAAAGATGATGATGATGGTGATGATGATGCGATGATGATGATGGTGGCAATGATGATGATGATGCCGATGATGATGATGCCGATGATGATGATGCCGATGATGATGATGCCGATGATGATGATGATGCTGACGACGACGAGGAGGAGGAGGAGGAGTGGAGGATGTGGGTAGTAGTGGGGTGGTTATGGTGGTGGTGATGATGATGGTCATGATGATGATGACGACGACGACGATGATGATGACAACGATGACGATGACGATGATGACGATGATGATCACGATGAACATGATGATGATAACGACGGTGATGACGATGATGACGACGATGACAATGATGACGATGATGACGATGAAAATGATGATGATAATCATGATGGCAATTGTAATGATTTAAATTGGGAAAGATACAAATCAATACTAACACTAACAGCACTATTTCTATTCCTTTTTCAAAGAAATTAAATATTAAAATATAATCGTTAAGAATGCATGCAAAACGAGATCAACGCCCTTGGATTTTGCACCCATTTTCATGCTGCATCTCGGAGTAAAATATTCCCGCAAGAGATGTTTTCAATTCCTGTCGCATTGACGCCATATGGCGTGCAAAGCGACACGATATGATCGTGTACTCTCGGCATATATCTCTGTAATTCATCTATCTAATTCTTATTCATTTTAGTCATTGCCTCCAGTAAGGTAGTCGTTGGAAGGGGAGGAGTGGGTGTGAAATTAAAAGGATAGCTTATTTTTCCAGGGCCATGCGCCCGGAGGCCCTCCCCGGCGCTTAAGGCTTGAGGAATAGGATTTCGCGACTAAGATTATATAGCGCAATATAATTAGATGAAGAAGTACGATGAATTTCCAAGAAACGGGTTAGGTGAAAATCGGTCAAAAGGTTAATAAAATAAAAATGGACAAACCTAAGAATTATAGGAAATGAAAATTGAATGGCGCCACGCCTAGGGAGATGGCCCGATGTTTTTTTTTTTTTTTTTTTTATGAAGGTGATGATGATCGCGATGATGATGATGATGATGGCGATTATGATGATGGCGATTATGATGATGGTGATTATGATGATGGCGATTATGATGATGGCGATGATGATGATGATGATGGCGATGATGATGATGATGATGATGGCGATGATGATGACGATGACGATGATGATGATGATGATGATGATGATGATGATGATGATAATGGCGATGATGATGATGAGGAGGAGGGGAAGATGTGGGTAGTAGTGGGGTGGTCATGGTGATGATGACGATGACGACGATGACGATGAAGACGATCATGATGATCATGATGACGACGATGACAATGATGACGATGACAATGATGACGATGACAATGATGATGATAATCATGATGGCAATTGTAATGATTTAAATTGGGAAAGGTACAAATCAATACTAACTCTGACAGCATTATTTCTATTCCTTTTTCAAATAAATGTATTTCAGTCTTATTTAGAGATAAGGCCAAAGGCTATATTGCACAGACTGTCGTGACACCACACGATTCTAAATTGGCTTATGCATATGACAATACCACAGGCTATCAGTTAAGTCATAAAACCATAGTCGCAACACCACATCAAATTGTAAATTATGCTACAGCAATGCAATAATAGACGTGCTCTACGCATGTGCTAATTAAAATGCAGATACAGTTTCCTAAGTTGTGTTAAAATTTAACTCAACAGTTATGGACCGCCAGGCTCCACGTCCGGTTGCCACGGTTTTTAATCCGTCAATGCTATTAACAGTCACATCAATCATGCCTTCTGTAAATTACATGTGCATAAGCTCAAAAAATGCCAGAAACTCCCCTGGCCAAAAGTAATCTCTATCAAACATTAATCATTGAACATACGCGCCCACATGGCTACAGACCTATGCGCACTGTAGCCATGAGCACCGATACACTCTAATATCGAAAACCGCCTATTATATTGTATACCAGGACTATTTGTCACATGATCACAAAGGTCACTAGTCCTGGCTGACACCCAGATCAGACTAAAATTTCAGTTGAATCAAGACACAGAGGTCGTTCGATTTCGGTCGAAAGCTCAACGTAAGTGAATCGTTTGTGGCTGTCAGTCAAGGTTTAAATCAAAGTTCATCATGCCATTTTGTTGAACCCCAGCAGGATAACTTTTACCAAGTCGACTACTAAGGATTACGCAAGTGGATGTGCCTCCATTTAGTCGAGAGATCTTGAAAGAGAACTGCGTCGCCGCAAAATCTCGGCAGGGTTATCAGAACACACCTCCGGTTACACTACAATGTAAAACACAACAGACTGCGTTCGCTGTTAGTCGTATTGACTCAAAACATCGATGGCGGGCACACGAGTGAATGACTATAAATACATCGCGAGCGGAAAAGTTCTCTTATGATTGAGAGAATACGCCCAGATTTAATTTCAATAACAAACATTTAGATCGCAAATAGCGAGCGACATAACATCCCACTACGGAATCGGTGGCACCGAGCGCACAATACTACAACAACATCTGCCCGGCCATAGTTACCAGAATTCGATGCGTTGAGTGAGCACTTCCGGTGTAAAGAACGCATATCTGAAAATACGATGAGACTAGATGCAAATAGCAAACCAAATGTGAAACTGGTGCTGGAAAGCAATGTTTCGCTACCTGCAAACATCGATAGGTGGGTAGTAAACCTCTCGATGATAAACAACTATCAGTCTCCAGAGAAAAATAATGCGATCTGGCCTAGAGGTTGAACTTTTTTCTGTTACTCCACACACAGATACGACCGTGGGATGACGAGATTCATTGTTTGTACGGAAAAATGCAGGCACGCAATTCTTGGGACCAATAGCGCGGATGCAGCGGAACTACGCGCTAAAACTGTAGGCATTTTACAGGAAAGCCAAACCTACACACCAGTAACATTTTCTCGCGAGGGAAAAGATGTGGAACACTGTAAAGAATCTTGAAGGCCGACAAAACATATCACCGTTCTCCCGGACCGATAAAGGACAGAGCATTCGGTAGTCGATGACAAACAAGACTACATGATAAAGCCCAGAAATTGTTGCGATGATACAGATACATATGAAAACTTAAGCAAGACCCTCCTACCGCCACAGTACCAGCGAAAAATCTGGTAGTAGTCTCAGAAACTGAGAAGGAGGAAAGCCTATACCACAGTTGAGAAGAAGAAAACTGTTAGCCGCACATATGAAGATACTCCAAAAATTTATGGTCTGCCTAAGATACATAAAAGTGACGCTTCCTCTTCCGATCCGATTGTGTCAGCCATATAGGCCTCATCTCGTGATGAGATGATAGGTTTTGTGGCAAAGACATCTAGCGCCCCTAGTGGGAAGTCAGAGCATCATTTAAAGAACTCTCAGGATCTAGTGGAGAAACTCAGGACTTGTTGACAATCGACGTGAACAAGAAGGCTATTTTCTACGACGTTTCGCCCTGATTCACGAGCACACCGCTGGAATTGAATACATTTCCATCATTCGCGATCGTCTGAACAATGAGGTGACTCTCAGTGAGCGCACTACTCTTACAGTCACCAGGATCAGATATATTGAAATTTGGTACCTTCTGCCGTTAAGACCACATATTCCAATTCAACGCGTGCCTTTACCGCCAACGTGAAGGCGCGGCGATGACGGCACGCCCAGTCTCGCCAATAGTAGCCCAAACCTCTTCAGGGAGCATTTCGAACAGTACGCTTTAAGCACAGCTCCTCATCCACCAAAAATTTGGTATCGTTACGTCGACGACACGCTGTGATCATGGAGATGAGGAACGGGGTGGGCTGAATTTACACAGCATATTAACAAATTTAATGTCATGCATTAAGTTCACGACAGAGAGCTGAAATACTAACAACAAGCATAACCATGTTGTGGACACGCCTGATGCACTCGACAGTCGGATGGCGTACTTGAGTGTATGTTACAGAAAGCCCACACACAACGGACAGTAGGAATACTTGAACTTTGGTTCGCACCACACCCTACAACACAAACGGGTCGTCGGTTAGGACGCTTGACTAATAGGAGCCACCACCATTATCACCACCACGAGGAAACTGAGCAAAAGAGATTGATCAATTCAGGTTGTTTGAACAGCTGATGGTTATGATGACCTGGGTCTCCGCTGTCAGTGACCAAAGAGAAGGAACAAAAAAGAAAAGGCCAAATAGCCAGAAAGAAAGGGCCCCCTGCGAAAGGGAGCGTGGTGATTCCTTACATACAGGACTTACCTCAGAGACTATTGCTCGCCTGTTCCAGAACAAGGGCATTCGCACGCATTACAAGCCAGTTAATTCCATCCGCCAAAAACTGGTTTCTCCGAAGGATAAGACCAAAAACGGAGCATAAGTCTGGTACTGTTTATCACAGTAGCATGCGCGATGAATGCCACTGCACGGCCAGATGTCGGTGAATCAGAACGCTCACTCAAGACCACGCCTGGCGGAGAATAGGAGACCAAGCCAGTTTTCCTACCCCTGTAGCTCAACACATTAAACAGTCAAAACACTCGTCCATCAACTGGAAGGGTGTTAAAGAAAAGGAAAACTTCTGGCCAGGACTCCAACTGGTGTAAGCGCGGGGGTGTCAGGGAGGCTAGTCAACATTCAGGCAGCCAACCCAAGTTACTTAACAGAGACAAGGGCGCCAGACGATCGATCCACTGTTATACAGTCTATTTGTCACATGATCAAATTTCATCTAGGTCATGTGACACCCAAGATCAGTAACATCTTCAGTTTGATAAAGACACAGAGTCGTCGTGTCGAAAGCTCACGATAGTGAATCTTTTGTGGGAGTAAAGGTTTTAAATCAAAATTAATCAGGCCACCTATTATATTATGATACACCCCGAATAACCATTGCACTCCGGAGTATCAGCCAGCAGGTGTGCGCAGTGGAAACAGGAATGTATGCGTTAGCTCTAGATATCCAGCAGCAGGTGTGCTGTGGAGTCTGCGTAGATCTAGATATTTCCGAGCAGGTTGTGTCTGTGGCAATATCGGTAGCTCTAGTATTCAGCAAGCAGGTGTGCTGTGGAATGTCTGCGTAGCTCTAGATATTAGCAGCCGTGCTGCTGTGGAATGTCTGCGTAGCTCTAGATATTCGCCGCAGGTGTGCTGTGAATATCTGCGTCGAAGCCTCTAGATATTCATCAGCAGGTGTGCTGTGAAGTGTTGCGTAGCTCTAAAAGTAAGCAGCAGGTGTGCTGGGGATGATTGCGTAGCTCTAGATATTTAGCAGCAGTGGTGCTGTGAATGTTCTGCGTAGCCTCTAGATATTCATCAGCGGTGTGCTGTGCGCATGTTGCGAAGCTCTTGAAAAATCGCCATCACAGAAAATGCCAAACATCCGCAGCCACCCTGCTTTGGCTACAACAATCGACTGACTAGCCCTACGGCTCAAAATGTATGTCTCCACAAAAATGTTGTTTATCATTTTTTCCTGCTAATTAGCTGATTTTATTTAGAACATTTTAGTTTTATTCATTTAATCGCTCTAGATATTCATCAGCAGGTGTGCTGTGAATGTCTGCTTAGCTCTAGATATTCAGCAGCAGGTGTGCTGTGGAATGTCTGCGTAGCTCTAGATATTTAGCAGCAGGTGTGCTGTGAATGTCTGCGTAGCTCTAGATATTCATCAGCAGGTGTGCTGTGGAATGTCTGCGAAGCTCTTGAAATCGCAATCAAGACTATGCAAACATTCCGCAGCACACCTGCTGGTAACAATGACTGACTAACGGCCCTACGGCTCAACATGTATGTCTCCACAAAATGTTCGTTATCATTTTTTCCTGCTAATTAGCGGATTTATAAAAAAAAAAAAAAAAAAAATAGCTGATTTATTTAGAACATTAGTTTTATTCATTTAATCGCTCTAGATATTCATCAGCAGGTGTGCTGTGAATGTCTGCGTAGCTCTAGATATTCAGCAGCAGGTGTGCTGTGGAATGTCTGCGTAGCTCTAGATATTTAGCAGCAGGTGTTCTGTGAATGTCTGCGTAGCTCTAGATATTCATCAGCAGGTGTGCTGTGGAATGTCTGCGTGGCTCTAGATATTCAGCAGCAGGTGTGCTGTGGAATGTCTGCGAAGCTCCTGATATTCAGCAGCAGGTGTGCTGTGGAATGTCTGCGTAGCTCTAGATAACTTACCGGATTATGCAGTGTGCAGAAAGAAAATCGCAACCAAGACAATGCAAACATTCCGCAGCACACCTGCTGGTAACAATGACTGACTAATGGCCCTACGGCTCAGCATGTATGCCTCCACAAAATGTTCGTTATCATTTTTTCCTGCTAATTAGCTGATTTATTTAGAACATTAGTTTTATTCATTTAATCGAGAAAGACTGGATTTACATAATAAATAACTTGTCTTTGAAATGAGAACAACATTTCTCACTTGAATACTGCCGAAAAATACCTTAGTCATAGGTCGCCGGTTTTGGAGACTCATCCTCTTATTAAGACACTCACATTTCTATACAGACTAGAGAACGATGTCAAAGACCTGCTTAAAACACTTTCCTGCTGTAAACAAGAAAGTCAACGGATACCCTTTTTAAAACAAAACTAGATTTCACCGTGTTAATGCGTTTTTAATTAATTATTCAACACACAAAGGATTAATAATCCGTAACACTACGCATGTTTTTAACGTGTTTTGTTGTTACTCTTTTGCAACTTCTCCTATATGTTTTGTGTTAAATCTAATCTTACAGCTGAATGTTAAACAGTATTATCCCGTTGACTTAACCTCTATCGACACGGTCCATTCTGTATACACTTATAGCACATAAGTCATTGAGCGTTACAGACATGTGACCGATGGCATCACAAATACCTTGCAGTGCCATTTGTGAAATTCCCATCTAAATGAATATCAGCAAAGACTATGCTTGTTTGGACTAATGTTAGATGCATTTTCATGCTGATTCTGATATGCACTGGAAATTAATATATTTTGACCTTTTTTGAAACGATTTTTGACAAATTTTGAACGTTCAGCGACTGGAGTCGCATTGCCGTATTCAATGATTAACAGAGAAATTGCATAGAATGGTACTTGTCGATCAATACTTTGGGTGATGGTTGGTTATGGTGGGTGGTGGGGTTTGACTTAGCTTGAAGGTATGATTAAGCTCCTACCACAGATGAAAATAATGTAAAAAAATCGTAATTTCAAGATATATCCCCTTATTAAATACTACACATTAAATCACACCATCACTTAAAAACACATCCACGTACTAAGCCTCACATCTGGAAGAATAGAGGGCGTGTTCCCATGCATTTGGTGTTTTTGCTTTAAAAAAACTCACACTCTACTCACTCCCTCGCTGCCAAAAATACACATACCTATAACACTCATTGCCCCGGTATGTAACTCTTCTCAGGATTCCCAACGTCAACATATCCCACACCTTTTCGTATATGTGCCGTCTGTACGAAGCTAATCTTGTCAGCCCCCCCTTGTCATCATCATTTTCCCATGCTGTTCTTTGATCTGTCAAAATCTAGTTAGTACTGTGAACGGGGCGGTGTGACAAGTACAAGCTGGAAAGGCCATGAGCGATATCGATAGGGGAAACAAACCTACTCTCCACAGGTAATGTAGTAGTCATTCCGCTACATTTGAGTGACCACAGTGATCACTCAATAATGCTTCTGAAAGACAGGTATCATCATCACTCTGCAAGAGTGGATTATCGACTATTTTCCTCCATTCTGCACTCTTGGAAGAAAAAAAAAAGCCGTTATTCTCAACTATTTTCAGCGATTCTGTTTCTAGTGCCAACAGTGATTACACGAGGGGATTAAAAAACAGTTATTCTCTCAAATCTGAATAGCCCACAACGGAACACAAAAATGAATTCCCTCCACTCTTAAGCATGCCCCTCTGAATACTCTGAAGAGAGTGGAATTCATCTTGAAAGGAGTGAAATTATACTGAAGTTCACTCCAATTACTTTGTGAAAGAGTGAAAAGACTAGTTAAGGGATGTTACATTCACTCCAAAGAGTGATATTTCACTATTTGCTTTCAGACCTTGAAACACTATTTTTGTCCATATTTTTCGCAAAAGTTTAATTCCTAAGCACTACTTCCACAGAATACTCGTGCATTCTATCACTGACAGTGTTACCTTGGGTTGAGTCTGTGTGTACAGTCGTGGAATGTGTTTTGCAGTTAAACATATAGAGAACTAACCTACTTATTCATACGCTTTAACAAACATGTTTTTACATGTACAATTTAATCATGTAGGTTTTGTATTGAGACCAATCCATCATAACAGGAATCATTGTAACTAAGGCAAACTGGTAAACAACCAATAACAACCATCATCCAATGTACTGACGATTTCCAGTGGTGCTTGGGTAAGAACACGGCTGGTACATGAATTTAACCCTGTCTATCCCCTGGTTTATGGACATTTTGTTTTGTTTGATGAATGTGTATTTTGACATTTCCTTCCACATCATCGGTATTGTAATTATACTCCGTGAACGGCCAAAGGCATCCAAACGCGCCGTATCGAATAGTTATGATTATCATTGGGATGAGAAAGTGAATTTCGTGCTTTTTAAACCGTTCATTTCCCTTTTTATTTCAATAGATAATTAGATATCCTGTAAAAAGGCCTATTTCAAAATCTAATAGTGGGTTTTCGTAACGCAGCAATGTTTGTTATCAGTCAGAGATATTCCTATAGACCCTATGCAATAAGCCAGCCATGCTGTAGGGCAAGAGAGCCACACTGCATGACTACAATACAGCCACCTGTTATTGAATTCCAGAGATGCTCAAGTCGCACAGGTGATCATGTTTTACTCTTGTATATCCATGTGTAGGGCAAGGAGGTATTATGAAAATTACAGTGGTGACACTCATTGATCATACTGCAATAGAGTCTATGTATTATAACTACTCTGTTGCTTATACTCTCAGAAATTACACCTTGCGCGGGACGATGCCAATCTGCAACGAACAATTAAACTGATTAAGGCACGTTAATGATGTAATTGCATTTATGGTATTTGCGTGGAGTTCATGCGCCATAATGCCCTCAGGTGTACATTTTCCACCAAAATATGATGCGCAACTGTTTTTAGGCAATTACAAATAACCTTTGGGCAAAATAATTTCGCGTAAAACATGGCGTCACGAAAAACAAATGTGGGGGGGTCCCACGTGGACCCACTTAATACACTTAAGTGTTAATAATTATGAATGCTAGCGTACGCAAAAATCCTAAAAGTGTTGGTGGTCGCTTACCTGAACAGATACCTATAAAGTGAATACGATAGAAACACAGTCCCTAGAGAACATGTTTTATGGAACCACAAGTCATAGAGACAATGTTATAGAACACAGACTCATAGAGACGGTGTTCTATATCCCAGAGTCATAGAGATAACTGTTATAGAAACCAAAGTCGTACAGACAATGTTTAAAGAAACAACAAAATCATAGAGACAATGCTATAGACACACAAAGTCACATAGTACAATGTTTATAGAACACAAAGTCATACAGACAATGTCATAGAAACCACAAATGTATAGAGGACAATGTTAGAGAAACAAAGTCATAGAGACCTGTTAAAGAAACACATTGTCATAGATACAATGTTATAGAAAACACACTCAAGAGTCATAGAGACAATGCTATAGACACAAAAGTCATAGACACACTGTTATAGAAACACAAATTCATAGACAATGTTATAATAAAATTCCTTAAAAAGGAAAGGGCGAGTCAAGAGGAAATATTCATATGTAAAGGTATGGGAAGGGATAATAAGATGACATTTTTGTTTTAACAGATTTAATTATTTAAATCAATTTTTGCACATATTTTACCGAGTCATACATGACCTAATATTTAACACAACGAGTGAATAGGGGCTTCATATCCCTCTTACATTTAACGGTTTTTTTTAAAGGGAAAGATGTGACCATCAACTACTATAGAACATACATACCTTATTCGTGACAACAATCAACGCTATACTCCCCACCACAAGATTGACCACTTTGCAAGACCCACCAGCAGAACTGGAAGAAGCAATTCCGGTATTTTACATACCCGACGGACGAAGTTATTTACAGGATTCGTAACCAGCCGTGATCAATAACATTTTGGTTTAACATATTATAAAGCCCTTCCCAAAATGTAAAGCTCCCGCGTTTAGCAACATGTCACCCAATGAACTTCATTTTTATTTTCTTAAATTTTACTTCTGTCACCCAAGACTTAAATTTTTTCAATGTTTTTCAAAAATTTTCATCCACACGCCCCTTGCAACTATTTCAATATTCATATACAAACTCAGAACATTCGTTACTTCATAACATCTTACCGGTCATTCCACCGTATTTTTCTCATTTAACCCTGTGAAATATTAGGGCAAAGGAATATTTGGTTGGAAGTTATGAGCGACATGTCCCATTTTTGTCGACAATTTATTGTACACACGTATCCTATGGTGCTTACAAAATCACGTTTTTACGTTCTCACAGCCAAATGGGATTGAACTATTGGTGCGAAACTTAACAGATGGGGTTTTTGGGGTGAAGGCCGATCTATCAAGTTCAAAACTTCATATCCTTATATCGGCCATCCCCTTTAAGCAAATCCGTTAATTTTCTGCAACTCATAACGATTTAAAGACCCTGTTAACCAGCAATCCTTAAAAATTACAATCAATATTCCTTGACACCATATATACTAATTTCAATAATTTTTCGTCAATAGGTCCGTTTTAAGTGTTAAGCCAATGGCCATGTCCTAAATTTGGGATTTCTTGGCCGCACTCCCCTTGCCTGTTCGCCCCTCTATATTCGTGTTTTTTATTTTAGTGTTACCCCGTCTTGTTTTTATTGCAATCCTCTCACGACGGTAAGCATGTATGGAAATTGTGATCGCCTTTTTTATTTTTTTCTTTTTAACATTAATATCTTTTTTGTAATGTACGTTCATGTCTTCGCATGGGCCTATTCTTATTGATACATATCCATATGGACGTAAAAAAATTGCCAACCTTTCATAACTATCATACTGTAATTTTAGAGGATGTAAACTGCACGAATATTTTCTGCAACACGCTGGCTATTTGAAAAGTAGAGTCAAAACCCACGAATAGAGCGGGTCAGCCACGTAGGCTACCCTCGCCCAAAACCAGTCTAGAGACAATGGTTAAAAAAACACCAAGTCCATAGAGAATTTATGAAAACACAAAGTCATAGAGGCACAATGGTATAGAAACACAAGTCATAGAGACAATGTTATAGAACACACAAGTCATAGAGACACATGCCTATAGAAACAACAAAGTAAATAAGACAATGTATAGAAAACATAAAATCAAGAGACAGTGTTATAGAAACACAAAGTCATAGAGACAATGTTAAAAAAAAACACAGAGTCATAGAGGCAGTGTTATAAAAGACACAGTATAGAAACATAAAACATTTTTATACAACCAAAACGTCCGTGTTTGGTATACTTTCAAATTGACTTTCCTCACAGCTTCTTTTATACGTGTTTTCTATCATGTCCTCGAGGTAGGGGGGGGTGGGGGGGAGGACGTTGTGTCTCGTAATTGTGTTTTTTTTTCTATGTGTTTTTATGTGTTTTTCTATACGTTCGTACCATTAGTGTCTCTATGTAGCACTGTGTCTCTGATATTGTGTCTCTACATACATTGTGCTTTTATTATATTATAGAGACAAACAGTGTTGAGATAGACGGCGTTCCATATACAAGGGAGTACCACACCACATCGGTATAAGCGGTCACTGTACCTTTACCTATATAGCAATACTTGATTTACAATTTAAGTCTTATTTTTTTCACTTCCAACAAGAACCTCCCTCTCTTTTTGGGTGTAATGAATGCTTGGTGGAAGTTTACTTTGTCGTGTTTGTGGTTATAATAAAGTTTCTAAAAATAAAAATGCGGAAGACAAACCCGTAATTTTTCAATTGGCGCACAGCTGATTCGCGGGGAAAAATGTTCTCTTTCTTCCTGATTACCGGAGGTTCAATAGTGTAAGCAGTTTTCCGGTTAAATAGGGCCCAAAAGGCACACAAATGGGAAGCAATTAATCGATGATTAATCGATATTCCAAAGAACATGGATCGAAAAAATGGTGTTTCTCCGGGATTTCAAGATTTTCGATTGAAAACGTGGAATCTCGTTGGAAACAATTGCCTTCAACTTTTCAAATGAGGTAATTTTACTTTACATTTTTACAAGCCTATCTTCCAACTTGACCTCACATGACCTTGTGACCTTGTAATGGTGGACACCTTTGACCTCATCAACAATGAGGGATCCCATTCGCCCCTATGACTCAAGTTTGGGTCCAATTGACTTCACTTGTTCAATTCAAATGAGGTTAATAATTTTCATTTTCATCCTATTTTTAACAAACTTGACCTCACATTAACTTTTACCTTGGTATGTTGACCTTTTGACCGCATCAACAAAGGGGGGATTTCATGTGCCAGCACCTTGAATCCAAATTTGGTTTAAATCCATGAAAGTATTTGGAGTATATTACAGTCAAATGTTTAACACCTTTTTCACAACATATCATAACAGACAACAACAACAGACAACAGTGACAAAGTGATCCCTATTTGTCCTTTTTCTGTCTTAGGCAGCGACCAAAATACATAAAACCAACAAACAACAAAACATAATCGATTTAAGACAACCAAACGTTTTGGTATTTACCACTTCCACAACATCTTTGAGAACCTTATTTGTACATCTCCAGCCAAACCTCTTGACCAGTTTCAGGCGACCCAGGCAGAGCATTTCGTGAGAATCTGTCATTTGTAAAATAAAACTGAAAGCATGGTAGAAGCTAGGAGGGATCCATAAACCTGATAAACGCATACTATATGACCCATTCATCTTCATCCTCACATCCTAAGACACATTCCAAAATATTCATCTGCATAACAGATTAAGTTTTATGTGTAGGCCAATACATTCCTATTGTAATTTGGTTATTTCTTTATGGGGGGAAAAAAAGTTCCCCCCCCCCCCCACCCTGCATCCCTGTCAGGTTCAGGTTATGAGTCTTCTTCAAAATGAGGAGTACGGAATTTATAAATGTAATATCCCCATTGAATGACTTCATTTCGAATACACGCACCCTCTGTGGAAGATTATTGATAGTCTTCCACAGAGGGAGTATGGAATCAGAATGGAATACCCCATTGAATCGGTTGACTTCAGAATTGGACGTATACGTCTAAATTCTTGACGGTCCTGCTGGTGTTGAACAAGCAGTTGTTAGCTCATGTATTGTTTCACTCGAACAAAGCAAATCCAGAAGGGAAAATACTGACTTCCGTAGAATACGATTCCAAAAAGAAAGTCAAAAATGTCAGCGAAAAAGTAACGGTTTTTTGAACAACTTTTGCAAACGAGCGTCATTTGCGGAAATGTTTAAAGGTTTTTTGATTAGAGCGAAAATCCCGGCAGCGATGAGTGTTTAACGGTGCCACTGGAGTCTGCGCGACGGATTGAGAGGGTAACCAGGGTTGACGTAGCGATATCCAGATCTCGTGTGGGGATTAAGAGGCTGGTTTAAAATGTCAAGAACCGTTTTCAGATGCATGCTCTTTAAAAAAAAAAAGTATATAAAGATGTTGCTTTACTTTGTTTTGGCGGAAAGTGATTACACAACATTGTTCTTATGACCATGACCTTGGTGGCCCTGCTGTTGTGGTTATTTTTACTATTTATCCAAGACATTTCCGACGATTATCTTCTTCCGATCTCTAGAAGTCAATTGTTAGTGCCTATCGTACATAAAATAAATTTCCAACCATTTTTCTTCATTACAATTGATTTTATTATTAAGAGCCGCGTAATTAATACAAAGAATCGAGCTGGAAACATAGGGCCCTATACCTTCGGAGTGGGCCGGGAACGTGTTGTTAATGTTATGAAGACACAGATATCTAAGGGTATATGTTTTCACTCTTAAGAAATGCGGGGTTCCAGAATCTCATAAAATATTTTACCCCGTATTCGGCGCTGAAAAGTTTTAATTTATTACAAACGGTATTTTTTTGTAATTGTATAACTTAGGAAGACGCTTTTTAATTGTGAAAACTACAAATTCATTGCAGTCGTTAATTATTAATTAGAAAGGGCTTCGGAAGCCTCCTCCCCTTATCCACTAACGGGAGAGTGCACAAAAAATATTTTTCCCACGGATGCATGTCACCTTAGACCAATGGTGGCCAAAAATGTATGTGGACTTATGTTACTACTATAACACATACTTCTAGAATATGTTGCTTTAAGCATGTTAATGCTGACAATATAATTTGATCCAGAATTCATTTCCCTGTACAAATGAATGGGAAAATTCATGGTTTTGGAAAACGTACCACAAAAATACGAGACTGTAGAAAACACCCATTTATTGCTATATTTTAATTAATTTTTGTCTATTCCCACTCACAAGGCCATTAGTTACTGTGATATTTTTTAGTGCATCATTGGGAAAATGCAAACGAATGGCAACATTCGGCCCGCATTAAAATCCTGTTTTCCACCTTCACCTCTATTTCTAATCGATCATAATGTTGACATTTTCTTTCACTAATATTAATGTTTAGAGTACTCTTGCATTGCACTAAGTTTAGTTGAATTCTTCCTTGGGAATGGTGTTTTTTTTGGTTATGGGGTTTTATTTATCCACCTAATAAATATATTTAAATCAAAAACTATTTAGAACACTTCAAACCCGAAAATTGCTCAGATTAACTTTGAGTACATCAATAAAGGAATGTATTAAGAAGTTCAATAGATACCTGACCTGGACAAACGTTTGCTCAATACAATGGCATTTTACGTAACAACTGACAGCAAAACGATCCTTATACTATTACTATTACTTCACAAGCTCTGATCTCAATACCTCTAATAAGACTACAGTGAAGTTGTTCTGAAATTATCGAGGTTCTATGACTATAGATGAGTTGGACATGTGACGTCAACGCCGGGCATGCAACACCTCACTGCCCGGCGTATGCGTGAGCACCTGCAGGGCTTGTGCTTTAAAATTGCCGCTCCTTCGGCGTGATAAGCTATTGGAATGCGTAACTGTATGCGGGCAACTCTTCTGCACCGCTTACAGGTCAATAGACCCCATGTTGCTAATTTGTGTTTTGTAAACTTGATGTCACCTCATCTATATACACTGCAAGATGTATAGTCCCTCAGTTGACATTAGACATATCCTAAATATGAAATCATAACATTACAACACTCTGCCTTGGAGAAAAAAGGCATGTCGTGAGACAGGAAAGAGCAAGCCTTACAAGAAGAATGCACACATCACAACTATGACATGTCAAATAAAAAAACGGCATAAGGACATATAGATGTGCATGAAGAGCATGCCTTACAAGAAGATGCACACATCACACAATTACATGTCTCAAACCAGGCATAAGACATAATAGAGGTGCCGTGTACACTATATTCTGATTCAGTTGGGCGGGGTTTAGTAAGCAACCGACGCATATCATTGGTTGTGTACCGCCTATCTTATATGAGACGAAATTAGATAGTGCGTCGTCGCGAAAGTGTTTATGCGCGCGTGTACAAGGTTACGCAGTGCACGAAACTCAGACGGGTTGGTTCTTTTGAACACAGGGGAATATTTTTGCCCTTTTGACTAATATTTCTTGAAATAAAAATATTTTCGGTGATTAAAACACCAAAACTAAATAAGAATGAGAATAAAAGATAGGATATCGTAGGATACCGGCTGCACCTGCATCCACTCTCAAAATATTGTTTTGGACTGTCCATCCATAGCACGATATAGATAGCCAAAACACAACCCTATCTTTTATTCATCTAAAAAACTTCCTAATCAAAATGACCGAAATCTTGTCCGAGAGACTTATAGATTCTTGTAAAAATTGTCAAAGGTTCCATGCACAAATTCGAAGGTTCGCAACAATAAAAAAGTGTTGAAAATATGCGTAGCTGACAACTACATTACAAGACCTCTTTTTTTAAAGGTCATGGGAATTAGGGGGGATTTTTTTTTAAATTCCCTTTTTGTATTTAAAATGATCTATTTTTTGGTTAAATGGATTTAAATGATTATCCTTGCTTGCGTTCTTAATCCCTCAATATACACATCTTAATATCGTTGAATAAATTCAAATTTGACCCTAATTGTATTGTAGTATATTTAAACACTTCCTCCTTGGTGCCCTCGCATCAGATTTAATTTTATTTTTCCATGATGTTAGGTAAAGTTGCGCGATGAAGTCCATGGGCCATGTGGGTTAAGAATATCACTCGTCCCCCGCCTGCTCAAAGGCGTAAATATTGAAATAAATAGAGCTCTAATCTACCAATCCATGTCCGACTTTCTTCTTCTGCGCATCAACCCATCAAATGTAGTCTGTTGCCGAGAGCGTTCGTCAAAATTTTGTTGCAAAGGTGAAGTTTATACACGGTGCCAACAGTGCTGGTTCGAGAGCAATTTAAGTAGGAGGTGGAGAGTGACATTGAAAAAATCAGGAAAATTAAGAAGACAAAAAAAAGATCACAACAATAACATATTTTAGCATGGACAAGTTTGAGTTATCCTATTTAGTAGAATTCAATTGATGGATGGTAGAGTATGGGCGGAGTTTGGATGCGGCCAGTTACTCAAAATAGGGGAAGAAAATCCCAGAAAATATTCGTTTTGTTCCTCGCAATACAAAGGAGATTGGATTGCAAGAAATAACTGGCCAACTACAAAATCTAGTATAACATACCCACACGTTTTAAGATCCATATCATCCAACTAAGGAACAAAATGGATATGTGTAGTCATTATCTGTCCGTACGGACACTTACTGCCCAAACAAGTAAATTGAACGGGCATCCTATCTTTGAGCACCACCGTTTTCCTCGTTTCTGACAATTTTTCAGTTGGAAAAAATAACTTAGAAATTCTTCAGACCTGATCCTTCACTTTTGAACTACTTCTGCAAATTTTAAATATAATTTACTCTTCGGGCGATCGATGATAGGTCTTAACACAGTTTTTTCTGTATGGAACGACCCAGGCCTAATTCACCTTCATAGACCGAAAACAAAGTTGAGGTTTTCCTCATGTACTAAAAGAAATAAAATATAAAAGCATAAACAAACGACAAACTTTGCATCCCTGAGTAATCTTTTCCCCAAGTCCTTTTATATCTTTCCCCTCAGTAGTATTATCATCATCACTTTATTGCAATATTAAAAAAGAAACACCAATAAAGATAAAAAATACAAAGCCCAGGACAAACCTTATTAGTGGTCATGCAGGGAATAGAGCGATTATAATATAAACGACTGTTTAAGTATTTCATTGAAAGAGAGAATTAACATTCAGACTTATGAAATAAACAACACACTCTTTTTTGGGGGGCAGGCCGGATAATTGTTTAGATCGTCAGATATTTAAGTCTGTAAAACCAGCGAGATGCAACATTTGTGTGTGTATTTGGAACCTTTGTTCAACAGCGTCAATATTTGTTGAATAGATAGAACATTAAATAAGAAATACCAATAAACCCACCAGATTAAAAGCGCACTTAAACTAAGGATTATATGGTGATGTGAGTATGCCTATGTTAGTGCATTCAAGATTGGAGGAAATTGTTTTATTATTATTATAGCAATAATGACACAATTTAGGCGACATACGCTCACAATTTTTCTATCGAAGTTGAGATTTGATATCGTTAGGTTCTTTGTAAAGGCTGACTCAGAGATTTCCGCGGATGGTTGCCTCAATGTTTTTCTAATAATATCGGTGATCCTGATCCTTATTAGCCCTGTCGATTTTTCGTCAATCGCTTTAGCAATTTTCTTGTCTCTTTGTGTGGTATTCTTAAATCAATTTGGTGTAATTTTAATGTATATACAAACGGTATTGAAGAGCAAAATCACACAAGGTTTGTTTTGTAATATTCCAGGTTAAAAACTGGTTTTTAGTTACGAATGTATAATTCTCAAGTTGGTGGTTTATTGTGATCTTGGCAACATCAACATCATAATCATCATCGTCATCCTACTACTCTTCCCGTTATCCCTTACGCCTTCTCCTCCTCCAAACCATCGGGCGGATCGTCGACATTCAACGTCATAGTATTATTACTAATGCATCATCAACAGCCCTCCACAAATGGCATAGCAAACTGGCCAAACCGAGTTAAAAAAAAGAACAGCTATCAGATCACCAAAAAACATCAGGTCAACTAAACTTGTATCGGGCAAGGTAGGTTGATTTTTTTAAGGTTTGAATTGTATAGGAACTCCGAAATTAAGGCTCAGCTAAATATATGTTCCGATCACTTCCACAAATTGCGAAACATTTAATGATTCAGTTTTGCACGAACTGCAGGTAAAATTGGAAACTTCTAACTATACATGTTACTGCGATACAAACACAGGGCGAAGTTAAAAAAACTTTACCATTTCTAGTTTTTAAGTAACATATATCTAGTCATATGTGGTATCATCTAAAACTGAGTTCATTATCTTTAATTCACATCATTCACATCGGTTAGGTATAGACCGAGCTCAGTCGTTTGAATCAAGTCGGTTTTGCGCTCTGTCCACGGATTCACATAAAGATTGAACGTCTTTCAGCGCAGAAGGAAAATCAGTATCCAGAAAAAAAAATCGAGCTATTTATCGACTTTAGAATAAATGTGACGCTATTAAACCCACAAAATGCAGTCACAACTTAACCATCGATGCCCTCTTAAGTTTCTACGTCCTCACACTCATAAACACTCATTAAAAAGAGTCACTGATACGTGTAATCAGTTCTGGAGGAAACAGACATGAAGGAACAGACATCGGTGACAACCTTTAAGTTTTAAAGTATTTTCTATTTATTTATGACAAAATTATGCCACATCTTGAAAAAAAAAGGTTTACAAATAAAACTTTAACCATTACACTGGCCTTTGGACATAACATAGACAACCCTTGTATCCTCATTTTGGGGAGTCATGCTTAGTTTCGTCACCGTTGATTCACCAAATGGGATTTCGTGGATAGGGGTAAAAGATGACTACTTGATTCAGAAGACTTTAACTCGGCCTATACTTAACCGATTGGAAGATCTTTGCAGCAAATTCAAGTAATGAAATAGGCTTCCGATGTTAGATGTGCTATATAAAAATGCAAAATGGCGGACACAATGCAGGGTCAAGTTTGTTTGATCACCTGTATTTGACCACGAATTATCTTCTTTAACCATGAACATGAATAGTATGAGAGCATATCAAGAAATATATCTTCTAAAAAAGTACTAAAGTATTTGGTAAATAAATAATACCATTAAAAAACAAAACCGCCAGTAAAGGTGGTTGATCCGATTTATGTGTAGTGGGTGTTCTCTACGTGAAATGAGAGCCTGGCAATTGCACATACACCCATCAAGTACCGTGGGAAACAAACTTGCGGTTTTTTGATGGTAGAAGCAATAATGCAATATTGCAAAGCCCTATTCAAACTGTGCTAACATTGATGTTAACACCTAAAACGGAGGTTTTTTGTTTATATCTGGGAATGAAATGGATTGAGGGCTCAAATTTCAGGGACGACAATGAGAAAAAGCGGCCTTTCATCTGATACAAAAATCGATACGACTTCATGGTAAATAAGGGGGGTCCCAAAGACTGGAACACGCACTTTAAAGCATCTTTAACTTGTGACAATTGACTACAATAAATTAAAGAGACACATACCCTCGAACAATAAATAATTGTCCAAAAATGAAAATGAAACTTTAATTTTATTCTTAAAAAATCAAATAAAAATGCTGGTATTATTGCACAAAATAGATGTTTGTCTAATCTGGTGAGATTATCCATAGACTTTGTCGCTCTTTTTTTTGATCAACATAAAAGACATCGACAAATGGTTATAAAACAGGAGGAATTTCAACAAAGATCTTCCCTTTACTGTCAAATTTCTACTACTTCCGATTCACTATGCACATTCTCAGTCTGTGAGTTGCCATGACCACAGACTTTACTGTCTGCCGCACTTGTAACCACTCCACTCTATTTACTTCATGCATTTATTGGGAAGTTCCATTTTGTGTTATTCCTTTGGTGAAAATAATCAAAACAATCATATTTGAATTATTATTGTGATCAAAGGATTGAATATTGATATTTTGTTATTTTCTTTTTAACAAAATTATAAGCATTTTCCTTCTATCGTGTTTTTACATTCTGAATAATGATAATAGGGATTTGTGTACGGGTTTTCGAATTTTGGCTCCAGTAACCCTGTTTTGGGGGCCTAATGGAATCACAACACCACTAAATAAAATCGGTGTAGCAGACGCGTCAGTGCCGATAAAGTGTGGCGTCCCAAATATGGGCCTTGCCTAAATGAAGAGTCACAAATGTTGATAAGGTGTGTCTTTAAATGACATTTTGAAATTAATCATGATGTGTGGACTAGTACAAACCCATTTTTTTTGGGTAGTAAATATTTTGTCTGTGCCCATTTTTGTATAATTTCTGAGAGGGTTGGGGAAACTTGTGCAATTTTAATCTCTAGTAACATTCACTTATTATAGGCGGTGGACGTTTTTGAAAACATGCAAGTCTGTCGATGCTCTGTAGCTCAAAAAATCAGCCTTCCTCATATAACTTTTTCATTTTTTTTTGAAGAGCTAATGGTCTTAATTCTTCCCAAAAAAATCAGTTTTGAATTAACCAGAGTCGCTTTTTTTTTTTTTTTTTTTTTTTTTTTTTGATAGCCGAGAATTGACGTTGGTGAGAGGTCCTTTTGTACACAAGTCTAATGGGAATTATTTAGTGGTGCGATTCCTAGAATATGTGATCATGCAGATGGATGCCTGGACGGATGCCCTGCCTGATGTCTGGATAGAATTGTCTACATTCTTAATTCCAACTCAATATACCTAAACCGTTAGTCAATAAACTTCAACGTGGCATTGTGATAGAACATGATGTCATATGCTGCTTTAATCTCTTTGGACATGTTATGGATGTTGAAGGAAACTCATTGCATATTTTCATTGCAATGTGATTAAACCACAGTGTGTGTGTGTGTGTGTGTGTGTGTGTTTGTGAGGGAGGGAGGGGATCTTCTTTTTTTGTTTAAAGATCAATAGTCAACAATCATTTAATAAGAAAGTCCTATAGAATCATTGTGTGTAGATATACATTAAATTAGCACAATTGCTTTTTTTCATGAAGCTATAAAACCTCAAAAGCAATTAGTGCTTCAAAACAATCAACTGAAAGTCAGTATGGCGAAGGAATTGCTTGTAAAGACTATTTGCCCTCAATCATACCAAGATTTTATATGTTTTTTTTTTAACGTTTTTTATTTTTTTCTTTTTAAAGAATAAATCCTAATCATCATCATCGTCACCACCACATCATCACCACGCAACCACACCATTATCACACATCGTCACCGCCACCACCATCAATCATCATCCTCATCATCACCACCACCACCACCACACATCATTATCACCACCACCACCACCACCACCACCACCAAACCACCACCACCACCACCACCACCACCATCATCAATCATCATCATCACATCATCATCTTCAATCATCGTCGTCATCAATCTCGGTCGTCGTCGTCATCGTCCGATCTTCATCATCAGCATCGTCAACCACCACCACCACCACCACCATCATCATCATCATCATCATCATCATCAATCCCGGCGCGCCGTTTGCGAAAGTCTATAATACCAAATGCTCGCATACCTCGCAGTAACTCAGGACAAGGATTTACTTTAGATCGTGGTTGTACATGGATGTCACAATGGCTACTACATGATGCCACGTGTCATCCGTAGTATTATATATCTCCTATTTAGTTTTACAATTGGGTCCTTGTCTCTTGCACATCACATTGGTTGCACACCGTGGATATCACATTTGCCACTACATGGGCATCACATGTCACTCATTCTAGTCGTGAAGAGTTGGCAAAGAGTATATAAAATTTGATTTACTGACGTAAGACCAACTTTTGTCACGAACATTGCTTCTTTACCCTATGTCGTACTTATAGGCCTAGATATGATCACATGATTTCCACTGGATATCATAGACTATAGTAGGCATGCGCATGTCCACAGGCCCCAATGGTCAACGGGTTTATCTTCATTTAATTTGGCTAACATCATAGGCACAGACAACGTTTCAACGTTGAAAATACGTTGAAAACAACGTTGAGTCGTCAAATCAACGTTGTTTCAACGTTCCATTTCACGTTTGAAGCGGGAATTGATCTGTGCCACACATCATTTTACATGGTGTTTAACAAATCACATGAATTATAAGGATATCAAAGGGCTACTACTTCATGGGTGTCGCATGACGGATCTAATAATGGTAAAATTAGTATACAATGAAATTCAAACTTAGTACATTGTGTCAAGATTGGTATTAACAACAACGCATTTGTTACTGTCGCTTGAATGCTCCATGGGTTATACATGGGTTCAACGTGGGTATCATAATGTCAGCCCTATGGTGTTTGGTTTAATCAAACATTATCAGTATAACGGGTATTTGTTTGCCCAGTTGTTACTATTTTTGTGTTCGCAACTGTGGCAATTACAAAACTTGCAAAATACTGACTATCAAATGACGCGGGATTTTTTTTGAAGTACGCCCTCAATTTCTTTTCAAAACCGGGATAAAATTTGCATGTTTGTAATTGTTATGTGCAAAAGCATACATCCGGAGCACTAAGCATACTGGTTATCTTCATAAGCAGGAAAAAAGAGACTTTGTGTTTTGGTTTGTGCAAGCTGGGACTGCTAAGTACTATAGGTATATTCCATACAGATGCAGAGACAAACAGTTAATTGTGAACGTGAACATTCAATTTTCTTAAGAAGACATCGTGGCCTACCGCTGCATGGATCTGGTGCCTGTGTATCTACACTTTAGGAAGTGTTGGTCTGATTTCACGTAACTGTCCTTGGGAGAAATTCTAACAAAACTTATTGGAATTTAGTTACCAAAGAATGATTTTATTGAATAAAATCGAGATGCACCCATTTGCCGTTGTAGTGGCAAGCATACTGTATGAACATTTAGTAGCTGTGGTTTTTCGAATTTGATAGGCTTAATATATGCTGACATATTTCCTGCTATAACACACACCTTCGAACTGAGAGTTAACCCAGGGATAATCGAATCCTAGATTCCGCACATAAAAATCCTTAGAAGCAGAGACGTGCCTAAATTGGGTCATTCACCTGAAATACTCTCACCTCTCCATTTACTTTGCAAAGAGCCTCTATATTTAGGTGCAAATCCTAGTAAAACGTTGCACTATATTTGGGCGTCTGCTTATCTCATTAATCGTTTTGTACTAGTATCATCACTCCCAATATTTCCCTCACTCTTTCGTTACTGTGATATCAATTTGTAGTCTGTCATTTTCAAATTTCGTCGGTAATTACCACCAACTGTTTTCGACCGAGTGCCAATTTATTGGTCAGCGACATGTATCGCGGTCATCGTGGTCGAATTTGCTTAACTTGATAGTGATTGCTTTTTTTTGTATTTTTAAAATGGAACATGGCTGAAAAAGAGCGGGAGAGAGAAGCGAGAGAGGGATAGAGAGATTAGAGTTAGAGATAGAGAAAGAGAGAGAGAGAAAGAGTGCAGAAGGGGGCAGATCTAGGATAGACTGAATATAGAGCGGTCGAAGAAAGAGAGTGAGAGGGAGACAGGTAGGAAGGTGGAGAGAGAGATAATTATAATTGTAGGCCCTATATCCCAATTTTTTTTTTCAACAATTCCACGTCGTCAAAGGACCATTTCATGGTCCCGCTAAAATCCGTCCCCGCAATCGGTCTAATATAGCATTCTGTTTATTATCGCACGTTGTCTAAAAACTCCATCATCTCTGAAAAAAAAGGGTTTTCGATGATTTCTATGGCCTATTGAACCATACGTAAATTGGCTAAAATCATATCTTAATATTATAATAATTGCACGAATTATACTGTTTGAGTGTCATTATTCCGGCAAGGGCCCGTCGGTATAATTTAGATATGGTTCTGGTTATCCACAAATTACTGCCTTTCTTTATTTATTCCAGTACTATGGGCTTTAGTACCGGATATTGCCGGGTGGGTGACCCGATCATGGTCCTTATTTTCAATTTGTTTTCTCCATCACACGAAAGGGTATCACCCAAATAGGCCTCGAGCTTAGCAGACATTTGTAACACATCTCAAGAAAAGGTTTTGAGTGATTAAATATGTAGACAGACTGGGACCAGGGACCCCCCTTAAACATAATTCTTTAAAGGTGCCACAAATGGGGTCTTAAGGAAGGGGGACATACAAAGTTTTGTACAGGGGTCAAATGTTTTAAATTGATCCAATCGTGCTGAAAAGTATACCATGTTATTTCTAACCACAAGATTCAGGAAGGTATAGTTTGGTTACTATCTACACGTAAATTTAAAATTTATAGGCCTAAAAACAGCAAAATCATTAAAAAGGGTCAATTTCAGTTGTACAGGGGTCAAATTTTTATTAAGGTTGCCCGAGTTGAATAAAAATGGTGCAAATTATTGGTGGAGCTCATATGGATCAATAATGAATAGTTTGAGTGTCTCAAATGCTTGGCTTACGAAATTAGGGGGGGGGGGGATCAAGCCTGAGATCAAGCCCCATTGAATGCAATGGACGTGGACCTTCGTGGCCCCCTACGTCATCACTAAGTTATTTTTGACAGTCAAAACTATTCCGTATTTTTAATCCTATGACTCATCATAATGTGCACAATTTTTATCTCATTGGAACAACTTTAAAATTTGACCCCCTGTACAACTGAATTGACCCTTTTTTAAATTGATTTTTTTGCTTTTTTAGCCTATAACTCTTAAACTTACGTATATAGATAGTACAAACTATACTTCCCTCGAATCCTTGTGGTTAGACAAATAACCTTGTAATACTTTTCAAACATGATTTGAATCATTTAAAATTTGACCCCTGTCAACTATGTATTGGCCCCCATCTCCTGAGGCAACCAATTTGCGGCACTTAAGAATCACGTTTCCAGGTCCCTGTCCAGTCTTTCAACATATTTAATCCACTCAAAACCTTTTGTACTTGAGATTTGTTACAAATTGTCTGCTAGCTTCCAGGGTAAAACCACCTGAATTACAAACTATGGATCATCCAGCTTTATCACATACACTTTGTTCCTGTAAATACTGTTGAAATATCTCTCGCCATTGAAGGTGGGTGTCACTATTATGGCCCAACCCTTAAGGTGTCAGAAAGCAACTCGTTGCCAAACATCTCTTCCCAGTAATTGTATTTACAACACTTTGGAGCAATGTCTTGAACGGCTTGCCTTGAAGGTTGCGTTGGGTTACGTATTTGACGAAATCCAAACACCCAAGACTATGCTTGTTGGTACGTATTTGAATGCATGGCACGCGGATTCCCATTTTTTATTTATTTTTTGTTTGTTTGGGCGACTATACTATAGTATAGTGGCTTGCAGTCGTCTGCAAAATGGTTACAAAATGTCCAAAAAGGTAGGCCCTAACTTTTTCCGAGACACCCTGTATAATTTATCTTGTGATTCAAATTTTTCTCTAGCTCCATGTGTGTGGTTCTGTGAGTATGTAACATCTGAACTTATCTACTATTTTGTCAAGAGTATACTGTTTTACTACTGTTCAATCCATGCTGTACGACATAAGCTCCCTGTTATTACTTTGTCATACCATAACGATCGATGAGTATAAGGGCAGAGCAAGTAGCCTGGAGGGTGTGTGAACGCTCTCGAAATTTGCTTGAAAATGTTTTCATAGAAAACTCTGGGGAAACTTTTCCTCAAAAAGGTTATATCAGATATGTTGAACATTTTCTTTGCTCGCTACGCAAAATTGAAATTGTGATTTATCGTGTTTAATAGTGTGCTTGGTGATTTTGGCAAATTCTACTCCCCATCTGGCTAGACTCATATCCTCCATAAGGTCCAATTCCCATACTTTTATTTGAATCGGAAATACAGTTCTCATATACTGCGAGCAAATGTGCTCATACCTAATGCCCCATAGGCCAATGAGTTGTAAGGAAGTCGGTTGACTTAAAGAAGCCGCCAAAAAAAAAAAAAAAAAAAAATCATTCTAAGTCCATTACTGTTTATTTTCTGTGTGAATGACATTGCTAATACTTTAATTTGCACTGGAATTCAATCTTTGTTTGCTGACATTATCTTATATTCTGATCATGAAATCAATCATATGACCTAATTGACAATGAACTTCAAGACGTTAGTATAGACCTGATTGGTTTAACCACCAATCATAACAATGTCTAACACCTTTGTTACAATATGTCTAATTGGCTCTTTGCATATAACATAACATGACATGCCCCGATGAGGTAACCATCAAAATAGACCTTCCATATTTGCACCTTTCAGCTTTTCTTTCCATGTCTATGATTGGCTACTTACATCACATAACCTAATAAAATTGGCCAGTGGTTTCCGGGGGAGGGGGTTGATAAAGCAAACAAATTATACCCGACATCTGTGTGTAATGTCGGATTGTCTATACCCAATAAAATATCTTGAAGTAAGATGGATAATAACAATGATTCTTCTGATAATCGTTTGAAAATATACAAGTGCCATAAAATATATTTTTTTTGTGGATAAAGATACCTTAGAGGGAGAAAGAATTCTCGCACTTAAAGATGAATAAAGTTGACATGGAAATGGCACATTGATGCCATATCCAAAAAAAAAAAATAACATTTTATACCGGGCCGTATATTGTATTGTTTTCGTGTTTTACACTATATAAATTACAGAAAATCCGGACCAGTGCTGTGGAATTAGAATTCCCTTAGAGCTAACACTAAACTGCATTATATGATCACTTTCCCGAAGGAGTAAAAAAATCCACCGCGTGGTAGACTTTAAAGACATCAACAATAAAGAAGTAAAATTGAAAAAACTCTGTTCAGTAGGAAAGCTAGGGGCAAAACATTGATTTTAATTTTGCGTCAAAATTAGCCGCATTTTCTATACGGCGTTGATTCATTTGATTCATCTAGACTTGTGCTGAATGCTTTCATTGGTAAAGAATTTATCATATTAAACACAAATATAAATATCTCATGCCGTTTTATATTTGTAGGGTTACTTGTTTGTTTTCCATAGGTTTCTACAGTAAACAGCTATATCCCTAATGTCCCTTAACTGCATTTAAATGCACTTTGGAAAAATCACGGAGCGGACCCCTGCCTTGAGTTAGGGGTAAATTGCCTATAGATCTAACAAGAAAAATATCGCTACTAGCCCTCCTTTTTGCGGCGATCGTCAGAGTTTCCTGGACGTTAGGGAGTAAGATGAATATAAAATATGATGATACCATTAGCCTACAATACTTTCTAAGAATGTTTGATTGTTTACTTTTTCATGTCACTAGGTGTATGCATTATGAAAATCAGAATCACTGTAAATCTACACTGTATTTTGTCACGGGCACCTCCGTTAGTGCATAATTAGTACACTAATTAACGTAAAAACGCGATGAAATTGGTTGCGTCAATGCAAGCACAACTAAAGGTTAGACAAATTTAAAAAAATATAAACCAAATTATAATGCAGCGTTAAATACGCGGGCCGAAAAAAAGTCTTATAGGGCCCCATATGCAGTTTAGTGTTAAGCTAAGCATTCTAAATCTATCAAACTCTTCTGAACTTGTTTCAGCACCGTACCCAATAACCTCGTCTACAAGGTCACCGTTTTTCCATTATGTTAACTTGTAAGCTAAGACACTAGCAGTTTCACTTTACCCGGCTATACACTTCTCCAGATTAAGAACATATTTATAATAAATTTGCCTTTTGCGATATCGCTACAAACGGGAAGATAGGGCCAACTTTTGATAAAACTAGCCCCTGAACGTAGGTCTTCTTTGATATTTTGGCCCTTCATCAATCTTTGGTAATTGATGGGGCTGGGGGGTATAATTCATTTCATATCTATATGGGTTTGTGATATCCTTTTGAATACCCAAAATAATTTTTAATTATTCGATGTACTCTGAAACTTCAACATGTTCAAACGTAATTATTAGAATCAACGGGGTTGCTCCTGAAAAGGTTACTTCAACATTTAAACCTATAGTTTAACTTAATGTCAAAGAACCTTAAGATTTTTGAAGAGCCACATTGATAAACTTTGAGCACATTTAAAGAACCTTTTTAAAACGTTTGGTTTTACATGAATGTTTAAAACAAATGACTAAAGGTTTTCTCAAGAGTCTGTAAAAATATCATTGGACAGTGAAGATTTTAATTTAACAACTTGTGGTGGAAAAATACTTATCAAGCTGTTTTTTAAAACATATTATTAAACTTAAGAGTTTAATATATTCCATACGGTAATAGGCATGACAGGATACATTTGGATGTATTATGTGAATATTTCGCATATTAATTTTTAAGAGGATCGGACTTGAATAGATATTACGGGTCTGGGGACTCTGATGGTCAAATTAAGCACGAGTCCATCGGCTCATCTACTTCAGCTAATTCCAACTTTTCGGTCAATGCTCCGTCTATCATTGTACCATAGACGTCTATGATTGTACGGACTTGCGTCTATATAGTGAAAACTTTATTGAGAGGTTATCGGATTATGCTTCACAAAATAAGCTCTCTCAAATACAGGGTCAAAAGTAACACCCAAAGGGTCAATTTTGACCCCGTATGCTACTGTCAATTATGCACCAACTTGAAAAGGGTCAAATTTGACCCCACTGATCTGGTCAAAAATTTGACCCCAAATTGTGGTTACTGTCATTGTGCGATTGATCAAGTAGTTAACTCAGACGTCACATGTTGGAAGTTACCGTGCCAAAACAGGGGTCGTCGCCCCTTTAACTACATTGATGTGATTGCTCGAGATATCCAGCAGGATCCATCTGACATCCCAACTTAATGACAGAGAGGGACATTTGGCGCTACACGGTGAACAGCATCTCGGCTGTCACCGTTAGATAGATATAGATAGAGAGTGGTTGAAAAAGACTATATTGGGGTTCATATCGTTTGAAAAATAACCTTTTTCAGGTCAAAAATGACTATATTTAATAGTTATATGGTTAATCGGGATGCAAAAAAAAAATAAAAATAAAAATAAATAAAAAATCTTGATAAAGAAGATGACCCCAAACGTAGTTAATTTCAACTACCTCCTTTTGTCAAAGATGACTTTATTTAGGGTCATTTGAAATTGACCCGTTTAGGGGTCATTTCAATATGATGCTAAAAAACAGAAAATGACCCCGAACGTGGTCGATTACAACCACGACTAAAGTCAAATAAATGTGAGCACGTAGAAGGCTTGACATTTTGACCGCAATCGTTTATAAGTGTGCTGTTTTCCGCATGCACTATTTCAGGAACGCACTAGTGCTATATCAGATAATGCACAATGATACACGAAGATCATCAGATAATGCACAGGTCATCAAATAATGCACGGCTCGCCATAAATCACCGGTTTTTGGAAACTAGAAATACCGTCATATTATTTTGATATCGACTTACTGCTCCGGCATCAAGCTACATGTCTATAACAATCTATGGTGTCAGACTTACATGGTTACGATATATTATCGGTACATGTACCGATAATGTATCGTAACCATGTAAGTCTGACACCATATATTGTTATGGATACGATACATTATCGGTACATGTACCGATAATGTATCGTAACCATGTAAGTCTGACACCATATATTGTTATGGATACGATACATTATCGGTACATGTACCGATAATGTATCGTAACCATGTAAGTCTGACACCATATATTGTTATGGATACGATACATTATCGGTACATGTACCGATAATGTATCGTAACTATGTAAGTCTGACACCATATATTGTTATGGATACGATACATTATCGGTACATGTACTTGTATTCGCTAAAGTGATTTTGTGTTAAGCAAATGATACTTGTTTTTTCTCGCATAAAGTATATGAGATAGAACTTACATAAGTATGTCCCTAAGCAGATCATTCCAAAAACCGTTGGTCGTATTTACGGGTTTCTTCTTATAGGGTGGCAAACATTAACATTTTGTGTACAACATAATTAACGGGACCAAGCTCATTGGTACCCCCCCCCCCCAGGACTATGCGTTAAAATTGATAATATAAAATGAACCGTCCGGTCTGATCTTATGAATTTAAAAAAGGTTTGGCTGCCATCATTCTGCTGTATAGTATAGTAGGCCTATGTGAATCAAGTACTTCAAGAAACCTATGGCACAGAAAAAAAATCACTACAAAGCATTCAAGCCTTGGCGCATACATATCTATATAGTACAACACGTAATACAATGGGGTTAAAATTAAAAATTTATACGCAAATCATCAATGACTTTCTTCAATTTGAAAAAGTGAGAGAAGCGCGAAAAGTCTTAGAGTGTCTAACTTTCTTCAAGGATTTTTGCTCAACCCTGGAGTCGCGTGGCTTGGGAGGTACTCGTTTTTTGAAGTGAAGTGCTATAGGCTATGTGTGGACAACAGTTGACTATGGTTTTTGATTCAGAGAGTTTGGCCGAAAAGGGTCTTTCCGATCGGCGGAGAAGCCCATAAAATAACACCATTGATTTTATCGTGATAAACAGTGCCGAAATACAAAATTGGGCCTGAGACATAGGCCCTACTTATCTCAGATTGGAAACATGTTTTAAAGAAAATGTCCAAAAGTCATCCGATTTTTTTGAAATTGTGGCAATTTTTTGATTTGTACTGGGACAACGTTGCGATTCGGTGACAGATTATACTGTTTTTTCAAAATAATTCGAAAATGTGATGTCATTGGGTGGCAATAAAGTATAAAACGGACCCTTTCAGTGATAGGCAGTAGAGAAAGGAGGTCAATGCGATGTGGCCCTACATCCTCGTCACCGATTTTCAGTGAGGTGCACCCCCGTCACCATGGCATCTACTATGTCCTATTTTCCCTGTATCAAAACGAATCTATAGACTGCAAAATAGAACAATATACTCGTAAATTATCCCATTTAGTTTTTTGGCCATTGTTTTCACTGACGTCCAGCGATTTGAAACAATATCTCTGATGCAAGAAACCCCAGGGAACAATTTTCCTAAAACCCCACCTTTTTAGCTCTAATAAGATCCGATAGCTTACTTTACACAACAGTTTCTAAATGAAACACCGCGGAGTAATGACTCTAACTAGATATCCAATTGTGTACCAACAAAGTGTTAGCTGGTAAGCCTATCAAATGTTGTGGACAAATCCCTGGTTGGACACTTTCGACAGTTTCGGTTCACCGGATACTCTCCAGTTCCCACTTGCCTTCGCGGTTTTCATTGCAGGGAGCGGTGCTGGAAGGCACTCGCTGACACTTCGCTCCCGTTACCTTTACATCTGCACCCCATACCGACACCAGAGGCAATATCTTGTCATCGGGTTCAGCAATCTGGTCCTGCAAGTCGGACTCAAAAATAACCTCATGGGTCGGAGGTCAGTACCAAGTTGTCATCAGGGTCAATTACCTAGGGCTTTTACGGGTGGTGTCATCTCTAAGGACCTGTGTTTGAACCTCGTGGACTTTATAGACGTTTCTATAAAATGTAACTTACAAAGTGCGCTGTTATTGTTAGTTCATGTTTTTTTTAAAGAAAATGAATTATATAAGTTCGACGACTAGACTCAAACATGTTCAAAGAACTTGCTGTGGTGTTTTGAAGTTCTTATCTACAGAAAAAGCTAACCAATGACATTTAGATTTAACGCAAAGTTGTTCTAGATAGTGACAATTGTGCATGGTACCTAATAATGAACGAATCGACATATCTCGAACACCAGCAGAATAAAAAGTATGTTTAGGCTTTATAAAAACATTACTTTCTTATACCTTTACTATGTGAATGTTACAACTAAAGCATTTACTCTGAAGCGTGTCAAAGGTGTCACGAAACACTCACTCTTTGATTCACAAGAGTGTGAAAAGTGTAATAAAAGACCAAAAGAACAACAAACTTACACTGATAATAATTTTAAAAGCAAGACAAATACTTATTTGTTAAAATGACAGTATAGGTCAAGTATTATAGGATGCAAGACAATTATTTTCCTCCTCTTTATTATTCTGTTAATTTGTCCTTGCCTTATTTTTACACTGCTAGCCATGTTGGTGTTCAGTTGGCCACTTGAACTTGAGTCTGTCCCTTTTAGTGTAGTGAATGAACTCCAGTTGCCCTTTTTCCATAGACACCATTGCTCCAAATTTTATTGTCTCCCTTTGGGAACATCAAATCTATGCATGGAAATAGAACTTGTTCTAAATGCATGCACGAAAATTCAGACCATAATGACCCATGCATAGTCCAGTTTAGACGTGCATTTTTTTTGTACATTAATCTCCTGTGGATCTCTTGGCAGAAATGCATGCACGAAAATGCACCGTGTAAACTGGGCTTAAGATAACGTTCCATTGATAAAGTTTCAAAAGGGCACGTGTACGCGCGTGGTCCACTGGGTTGAGCGCCCGCCCGACACTGAAGCTAAAGGTTGTGAGTTCGAGCCTAGGTACGGGCAACGTGCTGTGCCCTTCATTAAGGCTCTCTACGCAGGTGTATAAATGGGTATCGGTATTATTCAATGCTGGGATGTTATCCGCTGTGGTGGAGGTGCAACGATCCCTTATCAACAACACTATATGGTGGAGTCTGGCCCAATCGCTTCTAAAGAGAGATGGACACTCCGTTGCTGTGTACACAGGTCCCAGTCCCTTTCTAGTGAAACAGCACAAATTTCTTAATAAAAATTTGCCCACATTTTGGTGTTTGTTTAGTATAAAAAAGAATGCTTTGGTTACATTTTGGCCCACATTAGTTGGGTTATCTGGACCAATTCCGTGACGGTTGAGAGCCGAGCTTCAATTCTTAGTGGATCTGTGAAAGTGGGTGGAATCCAGGAGGGGATAAATGCACAACATAGGGTCCAAATTAAAAATGCTTGGATTGCTGTAAAAGTTAACCAACGTGTTCGTCTTGTTAAAAAGTCTTCAAATGTCAAAGGTCATCCCCAATGGTTAAATCTTTAATTTTGCATCGATTTCGTCATGGTCTCAAATTGTAAACCTTTCCACAGGGATTGCAACAGAGTAGTTGGCACTTTCTTTTGTATTTGGTTATCAAGATAAATGACAAACAAGGTCAATGCTATTGATCTCTATTGATCACTGAATTTTAGAAATATGTTAGTGCAAAATGTTTTTGTTGCAGTCTTTGAGGAAAGATGAACACTTTGGGCAGTTTTTTAAAAAAGAAATCGGAGCAATAATTAAAGATTGAGGATGACCTTGTCTTATCTCCATAACCATATGTTGTAGAAAGTACAAACTATACCTTTTTAATCCTTATAGGGTTACCTTTTTACACCAATCCAAACATTTTTCATCTTTGACCCCTGTATTAAAGATTTACTCCTCCTCTGGGTTTCGCCCACACTTTCACGAGGGGTATCGCCACTAAATCTGTTCATTTACCATCATCATGTTCATAGAAGACAAATCTACTGAGAAATAAAGCTCTGCTCTCCACGGTCACGAAACCTGAGACTACATCCACCATCCAAACAGGGTAATTGTTACCAATTTTGTGTTAAATATTTATCCAATTTAAGCAAAATTTGTACCATCCCTTAAATAGTGTAATTTGAATTTTAACACTTTTCATAATTTTAGAGTATCTTTTTTTTAAACCTCGGCTGGCAGCTGGCTCGTGCATTACATGTAGTCCAATTGCTTGTAGCAGAGACCTGCTAGTAGCCAATAGCGGAAAACAAAACAATTACGGTACCGTAATTATTGTGTTGTATTTCTTGATCGATATATTTTTCTCTGGCATTTCACTATAGGTCTGCGGTCCGACTAAGCACGCGATGCGAGATTATTTTCGTCCATGCTTGGCATCACCCCTTGTTTTTGTGGCAAATCTACGGGTGTTGTGGAATACGAATGGCTCAGGGTTAAGTTTTTTCTGGGATTGTACTAATGTATGTCTCGCTTAAGGGGAGCTAATTGTCACTTTTAAAAAATCTTAAGTTAACTATTCAATGTTTACTTTGACGTGGTCGATGTGGCTAAGAGTGGTAGACATGTCTCTATACCGCATCTTTAGGACGACTGTTACAAGTAATAACCCGGGGGTACGAAGACGGATCAACGAGCGGGCATGTATTTGTTGGTAACGTGCCAAAATAACTAAATGCCTTGAAAAGTTCACAAGTGTATATTATGGTCACTCGCTGTATAGAAAATATTGATGAGCGGTGTCCTCACGGCAAACACTTAAATCAAACATACGTAGTATACAAGAGATGCATGTTCAGTGGTACGAACATATCTTATTTCGATGGGGGATCAAGTAATTATTTTCTTAGCAGGAAAGTCATGAAATTAGCGCAAAACTGTTTTTTTTTGTTTCCCCGGAAGGCATGTTGGGAAAAGATTCAAGTCTGGGGGAGATTGTCCCCGATGTCCCTTGGCGCCGCCACTATGTCGAGGGATCTCCTCCACCCCTCCAGCTAGCGCGCTCTCTCTCTCGCTCTACAAAAAGTATAAAATAGAAAAAAATGAAATACATATGCGAAACTAAACGCCGAAGCCAACGCCAAAACCAAAACCAAAACAAAACGTAAACAAAAGGGAAATTAATCAATCAATGATTATCAATGAAAGCAAAGAGCAATCTTCTTAAGTCAAAGGCTCATGAGCAACTGAACTGAATCATAAGTCAAACGACAAATGAAAAAAAGAGCATAATAACATGTATGCATCCAAGTGAAAACAAAAGGAAAGGCAAAGTAAAGACAAAAACAAAATAAAATAAAAACTAAAAAAAAAAACAAGCCCAACAACCTCATATACGAAAGATAATACACAAAAACAAAACAAGACAAAATACACACACAGAAAAATTAAACAAAACTCAACAAAGCAACTAGCAACAAAAAAGCAAAAGTAAAAACAATGCATAAGCAAATGATAATAAAATAAAATAAAAAGCAAAGGAAAGCAATTCAAAATAATACCGAAAGAAAAGGCACACTAAAGCAAAACACATGTACTGCAAAATCAAAGCAAAAGCCATGCCACACTGAAAGGCATGCAAAGGCAACACGAAAGCAAGGCTATGTAAGCAAAACAAAGCAACGAAAATCAAGAGTAAGAGTAAAATCAAAGAAAAGAGTATAAAACAAAGCAAAATAAAGCAAAAGCAAAGCAAAACAAAGGCAAAGTAAAGCAAAACAAACAAAACAATCAAAGTAAAGCAAATCAATGCAAAGCAAAAACCATCACAAGCAAGGCAAAGTAAACCAAAACAAAGCGAAACAAAGGAAAGCAAAGCAAAACAAATTAAGACCAACAACGAAGCAAAGCAAAGCCCAAATAAAAAAAATCAACAACATCCAATCAAATTAGATAAAACCCATTGTACCTTTAATCATTTGTTAATACAAGCGAAGTCAATTTGCCCAACTAAATTTGCAAATTAAACATTAAGAAGAGGTTTTGAACATGTTGACTTTGGAAATCCATGATGTACGTGTATTGGACAGAGAAATCACATAGACTTAGAAAGTCAGACTTTCACTATCTTGAAAGAGTCGCAAGAGTTGGGCGGCAAACCTAGCTCACAGACGCTTTTAGAAAAATTAAATATTAATAACTTCAATTCATTTCCCAAGTCTCCTTTCTTGTTATGCTTTTTCAAAATCTCAATAGGTGTACGCGGTTCATGTAAAATGATTGAACATATCCGTCAAAAATACACTCTTAAACATTGGCTAAATTGTTCCCGACCGTGGTACAACAAATTTTATCCAATTTGATACCCCAAATGGGTGAAATTAGTTATCAAACCTGGGTCATATAGTTAGAGCGTGTAAGAATGGGTAAATTTTACCTAATGCTTCAGCTATGAATTGAAATGAAAGTAATGCAAAGATTGAACGCTTTCTTAGCTTCAAATTATGTAGATACCTACTATATTATTGGAAACTGCTTTTAACCCTGGATAGAGGGACTAGTCAGTGGTTTATGAATAAGCTGGATGTTAGGGGTAGCTTAGCTTAGATCGGGTTCCTTTCGATGACTGTTGAGAGCCTGAGGGGGTTACCGTCAGAGAGTTGGAAGGCCAGGGGCATAAGAAGCTATATGATAAACAGGGTTCCTACTTCAAACAGCATGCACGGAATACATAATTTGGATAGTATTTGAATCATATCCAGAAAAAAATAAATAAATGCCGATGTCAAGAACGTTCCAGGCCCTTAGAACTCTAGATCTTAGGAGCATTTTATGTCATGCATCAGTTGTTTCATCGAGATTCATGACTTTTTCAAATATGGCCTCTGCAGAGACGATTAAATGCAGCACAATACAGATTACTAACAAGTCCAAATTTAAAAAAAAAAATAAGTAAATACTAGGAAATAAGTGTGTTTTCAGGAGCCGTTTAAAGACCCTGGTGGAGGGGATCTCTCTGGTGTTATCAATGACATTGAATGATCTGTCACCAAATCTACGCTTAGTAAGAAGTATAACAAGTCGTTTAACATCAGAAGAGGATCTTAGCCTTTGTCTAGTACCATCAGAATTACTGTCGACACAAATACGAATTGAGACCATCAGTGAGATATACCGGACCCTGGTAACGGAGTGATCTAAAGTTGTGACGAACTCTGCAGTCACAACAGCATTCGAATACCAAACGCGCAGCTTTATTTTGCAAGCGCTGGAGCCTTTTGGCAGCATATAGAATGAGTTGGCAGAGTCAATGCTGGATAAGACCAAAGATTACACAGCATGGTTGCAATCATCTAAGTGATAAACCTACGAATACGCCATAAGTTACGAATATGATAATTTACTAGACACTCTTACAGATAGCTCCAACATGTCTAATGGACGTAAGGTGGAATCAACCCCGAAGGTTCTTTACACACACAGATTCAAGAACAGGGATGTCACCATTAGAACTGTATTGAAGGCATTCTTTTAAAACACCGGGCGTAGCAAAGACAAAAATTCTGTCTTTTCTTGATGCATCTGCAGCATGCATCATGTTACGAGACATCAATGTGTTTATGTCAGATATACAAGTTAAAGTATTCGAAGAGCACGCTCACAATCAGCTGAAACTTCGGATCAAGCTCACAGAAAAAGCCGCTTATCATCAGCATAAGAGTTAACATTATGATTCCTGGACATGCTGGATGAGGATACATTAAGAAACCTTGCGGGTCTACAATGGAGCTCTGAGGAACAGACTAGTTGAAAATGTGCTTCTTGGACATTTCATTGTTAAATGGTTACTCTGGTACTACGATCAGTGAGATATGATCTAAACAAGGCAAGAGTGATAACAAACTGATTTCAAGCCTTTCAATCAAATGTCATGGTCAATGGTATCAAAGGCAAGCAATACAAGTAAGATAACCTTATTAGACTGAGCATCCATGGCTTGAAGGATGTAACTTACCTGGAGAAGGGGTGTCTCAGTAGAATGGTGAGCTTTGTATGCAGATTGCAATGGCTCACAAGATCATGATCACCAACATGCTGTATTACCTACGGGGATGCGGCCTTCTCAATCAATTTGGCAATGGATTTGATTATTATAAGCAACTGTCTATAGCTCTTACGAACATCACGATCCAAAAATATCTTCTTAAGTACAGGGATAATGATCAAATTTTTCAAAGTGTGAGGAAATATGGGTGAGAAAAAAGAACTGTTTACGATACTGGTGATGGGTAATAAACATTGCAAGTTCTGTTTGATGAGTCCGGAAGGAAGAGTGTCCATATTATGGACCTTGTTGGACATTTGGGCAATTATTTCAGCAACTTTAAAACATGGCATATAGCATTTGCAATTTCTATCAGCCTGAAGAGATTGAGCACTAACAGTGATATTGTAATCTCTTAACATTATCAACAAAGCTAGATCAGCGTCACTGAGAATTAGCGCTGGGTAAAACCCTTGAAGATGAAATTCGAAAGACTGGTTCTTAGCATTCAAAGGAATTTTGAGTAAAAAATGAAAACGTTTAGCCTTAACAGTTACTGTATTCGTCTTTCTGAATAATAAGCGGTTATAGTCAACATCAAATTGTGATTCGTGCCGCTCAGACTCCCGCCGAACCCGCCTTCCTGGTGAGTCTGATTATACCGAGGAAGGCGAGTCCTGATGTATGCTCCCGAGTGAGTTACGACAGGGCAAGTTCTCCCAGAACATAATTTGTCGATCATCTCATTCGACGCTGGAATAAGACCGTTGCTAGGTCATCTGGCTCACGCTAACTTTGGGTACGAGCACTGATCACATTGATCAACAACACAAAACCAATGGCACATCATAATTTGGAACAAGTGCATGATCCAAGGCTGAACCAGTAAACCAATGACTACTAAGTGCACTACCTAAGCGAATATCATCACGAAGTGTAACGGACAATCGCAAGGTACTGCACGAATATGAATCAGGCGAAGAGTATTGATTGATCATGTCAAGATTACACAAATCACGCCGAGTTTTTTTAAAATAAGCTTGGGGGGGGGGGGGTAAAGAAAAACTTGGTACGAAAACATCGTCGCTTCTCTAAATAATTCTAGTACAAATCTTTAAAAAAAAAACTCTCTGTAAACCACTCCGGTTATGGCCCGATGCAAGATCAAGTTTGAAATTGCCCCAATTGCTCATCTGATCGTATAGGAAGTGCCACAGTGTCTACGAGGTTCAATTTCATTCTGTATAACCCGATACGACCCAGGGTGGGTGTAACCTCTCTCCCATACCTCGTCAATACGTCTCTAGCCGTATAGCCCAATAACTCCATAAATCATCTAAAATCGATAACAATACTGTTGCAAATCGGGAAATTATAAATAAACGAAAAAGGTGTATGATACTTGTAGAGTTATACGATGTTATTTTTTTTTCTCCCCCGTGATACTTTCTTTCCGTGATATCATCCACCACCCAGCAATGTTGTTATTTTCCCAACACCGAATCGATCAGAATCTGAACTCAAGATTACAATGATTACGGATGAAGATTTGCCGAGACGGAGCCCAGTTTATCGAACCCGCATGTCTCCACTCACGGCAGAGTATTTCACCTTTGGCCTTTTATTGCTAAGAAATTGTCTCGAGCTGTTTCCTAATCCGTTCTGACGCGATGTGTCTAGCCTCATTGGAATTGAAGCACGCTTGTGTGGGCGAGTGGGATATCTAAACGCATGCGCCTTTCTTACATGTTTGCAAACAAAAACAGAAGGAAAGCCTCGCTTATGAATCAGTACAGAGAAATAAAGGGCTCCCTCCCTCTCACATCCTATACTCTTTCCTATTCTTACAAAGCACATCGGGCAATGACATCTCCCAAAGCTAGTACACGTTGAACAATACACAATATCTTTCAGCTCAGTTCGTCTCCTCTCTTCCTCGCTATGGCTATGCTTATAGCCTGTACCTGCATATTGTTGTATGATTTCTTTTCGACAAACATATGCCCTTATACGCTTGTCCAGCAACTCCCCCTTTAACATCCACTCCGTCATATTCAAAGAGCAGTTTTTTCACTCTTGCCATGTATATACTTTGGATCACAAACAGTGATCACGTACATTCGCTCTCGTACACTCTCTAAACAAATAGTCAACATGACCACAACACACACACTCATCAAATTCAAATACTCTCATTTTTTTTTTGTTTTTTGCGTAGATCGAAAAGCCCAGCACTAAATTTTCTGAGATTGTTGCCCCCCAGTCTATTGGTGGTCTTCCAAAGTGACGTCACATGTTACATCATCGTCTATATTCTTGGTAAATTTTGATGTACGAGTATTAAATCCCCAGTGGCCGGCGCGCATAACGTTGGAAGGAATAACAAAAGGTACTCTAGGCTGGATTCGACCGACCCAAACTTTTCTGGTAGGCTGACGCGTACACTAGTGAATATCGGGAATATTGAAATGTTACATAAAATAGGCTTTAGAACGCAATTCACAGGGCTGAAGATTCACGACCGGCTTCACGTACGAGTTCACTTTCCAAAGCTTGAACACCATGTTCACATAAGTTGTCTCAAGTTATATGTCTGTCAACGGGGTCCAACGGCGATCTCCTTTGCTTGAGCGATGTTCAAACTGAAATGCCGACACCCTATTGTCTGTTCGGGTCCTTTCCTTAAAAAGTGGTTATAGGTTTTACGCTGGCTTATATAGATCATATAGGAAAGACAGTCACCACGTAAATGTATGTCGAAATCGCAAAACCAGAACGGGTAGAGTCTGTGGGCTCAGTTTCGAGTCCTGGCGATATTCTTGGCCACAGGTGAAAAAGATTTGTTCCTGGACGATCTATTTCCTGGACGATCTACGCTATTGTTTCCCTCAGCGCCTTAACCCTTGATACTTAGCGGCTCGAATCCAAATCACTTGTTAGCGTGCTCACGTAATCATTGCACCTCAAAGCACACACAACCCAACTACTTAGCCTACAACAAAAACACCCACCATAGCAGGGAATCCCACAGCATCGGCCTATCCAGACCTGGCTTTTTGAGGGAGGATCCCGGGGCGGAAGGCCCTCTAATAGCCTAAAATAGGCTGATTTTGCATGTTTTGGCATGATCCCCGGGGGCGCGCTCCCCGAAAGCCTCCCCAAGATACGCCACTGCACAGTACCACAACTCATAATGTAATCGTAAATGCGCATGGTACACTGCACATGAAAAGACTTGTTATTCAGTCTATCCTGTTCATTACACTATTGACTAAACCAATGGAAACGCACTGGCATCGCATCAAAACAGTATCTTTCATAATGTAAATCATATTGGTTAGACTAAGATTATTCGTAGGCATAGTACCATCGTTGCATTGGGAGGTACTTTATCCTCCCTCCCGTGGCTAGGTATAAAATCGTATGTTTTCCATAGCAACTGTACAAGTATTATAGCATCTGGTCTACGTATGGCCATCTGCATATATAAGCTGCCATATGGCTGAAGATGCTCACCGAAGATCTGTATTATAGACCAATGTGTCACATCAAGGTTTACAAATACAGGTATTCCTACAATGGCATTCGGAATTCGATAGTCTTTAGATGTTAACTCAAGCATGACACCTGTATGACATTCAATATTTCATGTGGCTCCATGGTTGGTTTTTTTAAAGCAAATGCCCTGGTTGAGCTCTACCTACCACTGTCTTCCAGAAAAATACCGTGATGTCAGAGATGGCAAGGGCTATACAGAACTTTCAAGAAGGGCATGTTGAATGGATTTTGTTGGCCTCCAGATCATCCACGCATGCGAGGAATTACAATACCTGCATTGGTTCACCGGAACATTGTCAGACATTTCTGCAGGCCATTACTTTGTATTCTCTTGCATGATGGGTCATTATGACCAACGTTCTCAGCAAGTAACCCATAGGTCTGTTAACATCTCCAAGATGCGTAGAATACAATACATGCTCCTCTCATGGGTTACCTGAACATTTCAGATATTTCTGAAGGTGACTTTCATTGTTTGTCGCACGCTTGACTTGTTCAAGAGGGACAGTTTGGCCAAGTTAAAAAACCTATTGACCCCCTTGCCATGCTTGCAAACGCCCTAGAGGTTACTGTGGAAAAACAATGCAAATCAACTTACCTGATTGATTGCAGTTGACATCCACAGTGACTGACCAATCCTTCGATGGTGACATCGCTCGATTGAATATTCTTCACATCTCACCTTATCAGTGTCCGGAATTAAGCACAATCTTGTCTTCAAGACTTTGTTCATAGGATAGGTCATAGAACGTTTACCTGCATGCAATATGTATTGATGGTCTACCTGAGATCTTCTCTGCAAGTCCACAGTGGAAATACAACGGTTATAAACAACCTGGGCCAATTAGAGCGTTTCCCTAAAATAAATAGATAGGTGGAATATTTTCTAGTCAAGGGGGTGTGGAAAGCCCATTCAAAACAGTCGTCCGTGCTGGGCTTTGACATTTTGAATTTGCACGGGAAATTATTAGTTTGGTGCTTGTATACACACATAATGTCAATTCGATACAAAAAAAACTAATCCGCAAAATATCAGTTGTTGGTGTTGGTGCATTGGGTGGTTAAATTTTGTCCATACAATGGCCACACAACGAATGAAGGGACCGTCAGTCTCTGATTTAAATAAACCGCCTCAATGATACATCTTCACCTAAGCGCGCATTGGCATTATGAGAAAAAAGAGATCTGAGCACAATGAGCACAATGATCCAGGTGCAGTGGCGTAACAAGCGGGGGGGGGGGGGGCAGGGGGCGCAAGCCCCACCAAACGAAACCCTGGCCACCGTCGCCCCCCCCCCAATGAACGGACCTTTTGTACAGGGGTCTATGGAGAGGACCCAAATACGCCCCCTCAAAAAATGCCTTGGCACCCCTTCTGCCCCCCCCATTTGCAAAGGTCTGGTTACGCCACTGTACAGGTGCACTATTATACACATGGCAACCTTAACACATACATCAATTTGTATCACTACCGATTAGTGTAATATGCAAAGCGGCACCCACAGTAGGTGGAAGAAGCGAGGCAGCCATGCTTTTATTGTTGTAATCTATTTTTCTCTTGTGGTCGGCAAAACATCGAGACGGTGAATTTCTAAGATTACGTAACGTTGTGCCTCCTATCTAGATAGAACCTCTTTGGTTCTAGCAACATGGGTCTAACAGATCGGTCTCCATGCTCACCCACTTCTCTCATGATGAGTGCTGGACACTGACGTTTACACAGGATAGCGGTCTGAGTCGCCGATTGTAACAACAGGAAGTTGCTTTTTGCCCTTCTCAATGGGGCGGGAAAATAATGCATACACCTGCCGGTGCATATATTCCACACAGATGTCTATGTGATATAAAATTCTTTAAACTTGGACAATAAAGTGAAGCCACCTTGTGCAGGGCAAAATGCTACTTCCTGTGGTTTCAATCGGGGACTATTCAACGGTGCGGCAGCCCGCTATCCATGTGTAGAGGTCAGTGGTGCTGTATAGGGTCCTTTCACAGAAGGTACAATTAATTGAATGGGCTTTTGTTGCCATCCAGATCATCCAAGCATGCAAAGAATACAATAAATGCCACCTGGTTCACCTGATGAACATTTAGTTATTTCTGCAGGTGACTCCTTGTACTCTCTGCATGCTTAGGGGTGGTCTGGAGGCAGGATTGACCTAGTTAACCTATCGCCCTCGTGAAAGCGCCAACAAAAGGTGCTCGTTCCGCTAAACAATACTCATTCTTATCAATTCAACACGTGACCTCGAAGAACCTGCGCTACTATTGAACGGGTGAACTACAGTTGGCGGGCTATTTAAAAACCATGTATCAAAGCACGTGATGCCTTTTCTTTGAAAGTTTAAAGTAGTAGTCTACTTGAGGACGTGCAAATTCTGTGTACAAGAGAGGTGGGTGAGGTTTAAATTGCAATAACGTCAAAATGCTATTAAAGAGCGGTTTTACACAATAGTGGTTATTATGCAATGGGTGGCTGCATTACACTTTTGGTTTGAACGCCATTGATTTTTTTTCTCATACTGGGACATTACCGTAACGTCAATTGGGGCGTTGGAGTTTAAATAACACCAACGACAAAAGTGTAGATTCTGAACCCCAATTGGCATAAAATGAACCACACTACAAAACCTGGGATGTTAATAATGACACCAATGGTATTGGATTATCTATGGCAAAATCGAAGTACACAATGAGTTTAAGGAATCAACACTTTGATGTTATTTATTAAATCAATGTGACCATTAACACAATACTGGTTATATAAACGCCCATCTATTGGTGTTAAACTTGCACAAAACTGTGATACTACAGTTACATTTGCGTATTTCAGGGTTTTACAACCGAAATGCAAGTATAAGTCGACCAAGGAAATCAAACTGAATTGAATCTCATTAAACTAGATTCACACCAAGAGAGACACACCAAATTTGCGCCACTATTCAATTATTTTGACTTACAGCGAACAGACTATGAACACATGTGTTTCAAGGATTTCGTTTCAAGGAATTACATTAGGCAAGCAGTAACATTTGGGTATTATCCAACCTTGTGAAAAGTCTCAAGGGTCATGAGGCACTTGTTTACAAGAGAGGTTATAAGGTTAAAGTCACCATAACAGTCCACAAAACAATTACACCGCAGATAGGAATTCCGTGGCCTGCCCTGGTGTAGCAGGTGAATGTATTGTACTCAGCATTCTTAGATGACAGGACCGGACCGGACAAAATGTTTAGAACGGGTACAATAGAATAGCACATGTTTCATCTTATACGAAAATAGTTATAGCGTATGAACGGACTAACTTATAACCGGTTGTCTGGAGAGGTATTCCTGTCTGAATAAGCAAGTCTAAATTATCTAACCTCAATCTCCCTCATTGCATATCGTTCAAGCATTTTTTCTGAGAGGCCCTAACGTATAATTAGAGGTATATCCTGCACTTAATAAATCCTTTCTACCTTGGGAATTCATCTAGTTTTAATTATATCCGCCATTATAAATGGGGAAAAATTTTGCATTGTATGATGACGAAAGAATAATTTGTATAGTGCTTTGTGCTATCCAATGGGCAGGCTACTGCATTTGAGGATTCTTCAATGTTACTTCGTTGTAGGTGTGAAACAATAGTGGGAAAATCGCTCCGAACCGCATTCCTTAGCTTCTCCTGATAGGTCGTTGTTCCTTGCCCTAACGCAGTGACATAAAGGCGAGACCGCGAGTGCGGGTTCGATCCCGAGCAATTTGTCGTATATCATAGAAAAAACCACAGGGCTGTGTCGCCGATTACATGTCACCATCTACTAGCCGCCTACGTTTGCCAAATCCATGCAGGGTGGTGCGGAGGGACCTGACGATATATTGCGTCAATAACTTAATGGCCCAGCTACTGTTGCTCAACTGGCCGACTTTTTCGGCATGTCTTCCATATGCCTCCAAAAATGAATGGAGTACAAGAAGGAGAGAGGCATAGATTTTACGGCGCGCGCATTCTGAGTGGTGTCGTCTGCTTTGAAACCTCGGGCGAAGTTTTGCTTAGCTTCTTGAGTTCTACAAACAAGAGGTGTGGAGTTATATTTTTGAAATAATTTAGCTAATGGGATTTGGTTTTGTGTTTGGCGAAAGAATTACATTTTTTGTCGGGCGAATTGTTTAGATCTTGTGCATTGATTCCATTAGAATTTATTTCATTTTGTTTAAAAGTTACCGACAGTTTGAACGGACCACAATGAATTTTAGAGTACCTCTCTCACCAAAAGTCGGAATGCTGAACTGTAGAGAAGACCGCAATATAATAAAATATACCTGAACTAACCTTTAAAAACACTTTGAATGCTTCTTTTGTGTGAATTTTCCATTCCAGGTCAACCGCGTGGCCAGCGCACACAAGTGTTTAAAAAATATACACGCTTGGTTGGACTCGAACCGACAACCTCCATTCTTAGCTCTTACCAATTAAGCAATTCAAGCCATGAAGACAAGGATGAATATTTATTATTATCATTAATATCAGGCTTCCGAGTGGTACAAAGAAATCTTTGTATTGTACAGTTTGGTAAAAGTGCCCGGATGCAATACAATATTCTTTTGAATATTGTGTCGCATCCGGGCATTTTGGAATGACATCATGAGCACTATGTTCAGAATGGGATACTGGGGTGTTTGATTTCTATTGGTCAAAGATCGCCAGTTGTGGGAATTAATGCAATAAAATTTAGGTGTAGTATTAGCAAATTGACAAGAGTTCCAGAAATAATAATCATAATAAGAATAGCAGAGATTTATATAGCGCCTTAGCTTACGGCCTCTAGCGCTTTCACAAATGGCCGCTGATCACTGGGCCCAACCATACATCAACCATTTAGCATATTTCAAGGGATGAAAGAAGATCGGGATCAGCGCTTTCCCTTATCAGCAAACATACATCGAGATAACCATCGCGCCGGGATCAGCTTCTCAAATATCGCATGGGTAATCGGGACAACCAAGCGGTAATGTCTTGTCCAGGGAAAGTACAAGAAGAAATCTCACAGGGCTCGAACGTTCACGCATATACGCATGGAGAACATACCAATGAGCGAGCGCTTACCTGATGAGCTATCTTGTCCGCGTGTTCCCCCGTCGAAGTTCTACATGAAACAATTTTTTTTTTTTGGGGGGGGGCTTAGGGTAAGCCTTTTTGTTAGCATCAGGCCATAAATAAAGATAATTTGTTTCCAGTAGAATTTTTTAAGGGAGTATACATATGAACTCTTTCCGCAAAAAATCGGAAATCATATGTACATTCTAGAAATTCAATTGTTTTCAAATGAGTGAAAGTAATTGTAATGTGAGTTAATTTCAGTTTATTAGAATTTGTTTTTGCTTTTGCCGGTCTCAGTCTACAACTAACCCGGTGACATTTTTTTGAAACACACTGTAATTGGTTTGGCGTGTATATTTTCTTCTGCCATATTACAGACCATCCTAGGTTTGCAACGTGTCTAATCCCATTACGTAAAGTAATCGTACGTTCACTGAACAGTGAAGCAATATCTATATTTGGATTATTGCTGATCATAAGTGTGTTGAATGTCAGGTAAGTAATCGAGAAAGGGAGTTATATTGATGACCTATTTGACCTGTCACAAAACATAAGTCATGCGCTTTTGATTTTACATACAAGCCATTCATTGAAGTACTGGAATACTCTATTTATTCACTTACCTCTTAAAGGCTGACTCAGAGATTTTGAAATAAACTTTTTTTCTGTGTAGAAATTAAAAATAGTCATCTAGAACTAAAGATAGTCACCAAAAATGTTTAATTCCAAAGTTAGAGATGAATCGGACATTCCGTTTTCATGCAGTACAAATTTATGCACAGTATAACAGTGCCATAGGATACCGTGTATAAGAAAAATTCCGTATCCGGAATTTTAGAACAAAGTTATGATTTTCTATATGAAGGACTTCGATTTGAGCTTAGTTATTTCATACAATGATTAGTTAATGAACACGCATTATGTATATGCAAAAACACGATTTGTTTGTTTTTTTTTTTTTTTTTTTTGGGGGGGGGGGGGGGGGGGTGTACCCCTCTGAAAACCACTTTGCCGTTGGATTTTTTTTACCAAATCTCTGTTCATTGATGAGATACATCAAGATGACCACATAACTGGGGTAAATGAAAATCGGTTATACAGATTCAAAATGGCGGTCCAAAAAACGATTTTATGTCACCCACTAAATTCTCCCTCCACAAATGAACAAAAATCACTTTCCCGAAGGACGTATGTTTTCATGAAATTTGGCTCATTATAGTAGAACACATAATACAATTACATTGCTGAAATTCAGTAAAATCAAAAAAGGTACTCTAGTACAATTTAAATGGCAAAACAAATTTTGAATAGCGCCCGGCACGAAATTCTTATTTTTCTAATTAGTAATAAAATGCCATGCCGATTTTGATTTTTTCCCATCAAAAATATGAGGACTGATATGTAGCAATTATATAAAATCTGGGCCAAAATAATTCAGCGGTTTTTTTTTAACATGGCGCCCCCCTAATAAATAAATAAATAAATAAATAATAAAACAAAACAAAACAAAACAAACAAACAAACAAACGAAAACGAAATCCTTAATGCACAAAAGTGTTAATCCCACTACTAAAATTACTTATAAAATCAAACAAGGACACCCGGGACTATAACTGGTTTTTTATCCCGTTACCATGGTTACATATTTGCAATAGTTAAAATTATTATGTTTGAACCACGCTTTTGACATCATTTTGTTTTCTTTTATAAATTAACCTAAATGGAAACGTGTTTTGCTAAAAATTAAAGTGATATAGTATTTTCTTTCGCCTCGCAACTACAGAAAATTGATTTATAATAAATTTCACTCAAACTGCATCGTACTGATGCAAGTCAATTTGCATAATTAGCATCGAAATTCGCTTATTTAAAATGGCCCTTAGAAAAATAAATCCCAAAACTAAAAACAACTTGAAATACTACAACAATATAAAATTACGATATAATCTTGCAAGCTAATATTCAAATCAATTCCCATTTTTTTTTTTTTTTTTTTTTTTTTTTTTTTTTTTTTACTCACAAAAGTCACAAAGAGGGAAAACACTTATTTAAAAATTAATGAATCATTTGTCATAATCCCGAACTTTTTTCAGTTGGTTCTCGGAAAAGTTAACATCAATTATACCAGGGCAATTGCTTTATACATCATCAACAACCGGGCCCAGGCTCCCGATTCACAGATGGGATTTCCAGGGCGTCATACTGACGAATTACTAATGCCCCGCCAGGTATACTTGTGCTGTGTGTTCTAGAAATGTTGGCGCGCTTTTATGTCGCTTGTCGTCTGCTTCCGCTTCAGGCAGTATCTCTCATTTATCAATTTCATCATAAAGCAACCCCTCACCACCCGTTCCCCATACAAGCACCCCGACAACAACCTCGCATGATCCGTGAGGTATTTAATTAGTCCTTATTTTTAAACCAGTTTAAGGACAGCCTTTAACTGGTGCAAGCGATATTTTATGAACTATTTTTAATATTCATTTCTGAGTCATATTTTATTTTCCACTCATGTGGGATGTACTGGCGAATCGTAGCTTGGAGGGCATTCACATCTCGCGGAATCCTCATGACTAAAACAGAAAACGCGGGAAAGTAGGTCAACATATAACCTGTGAGCGCGACCTCTTTTAAATAATATTGATCGTGTAATGCACGGATAAGCTCAATGTGTTTATTATATTATAACGTGGTGCGAAGTATAATATGTTTGTAATTATTATAACAATAAAATGATGGATTAGGGAAGGACAGATATATAGATTTTTGATTGATAACGTATATTGTTGACAGAGGTTGTGCGGACATTGGCACGAGGTCAATGATCGGGCATAAACAATTAAAGCTACCTTATGCTATCTACTGAAGATAGTTCTTTCTTGGCGCTTAAACTTCAGTTGCTTTTTAAAAGCATAACAGATTTTCATGCAACATATTTATTATTTAAAAAGTGTAAACGTTTTTAAAAATATAGGCAATAATTAAGGGGCTTTCGTGGTCTAAAGTTGCGTTCCTTCTAGGTCGGACTGGTCGGACTCCTTAAAATAAACTTTTCCAACTTTGGAAAAATTAGTATTGATCTGTTTGCCAATCTATTGTATGTATGCTAACGTTATAAAAGATTCTGATATTGGTTGTGTTTGCAAGGAATTTTAAGTTTTTGTAACACTTGGCGTTCCTCAAACAGGAAATTATAAGACAATGACCCAGTATGTGGCTTTGTTTAGATTTAGTCTTTTTAACGCCTACATATCTTGTGTTTGTTAACAACAGATACAATACAGATTTAATGTAATAAGAAAACTTATAATCGAATTGAAGTACCAGTGCTGATAACTAAAACAATCGAGTGACAGCTAAAATATAAATCTGGCAACCAACACTTTATTGCCGTCCACCCTCAATTCAAAAAGGGAAATTTCAAGGGAAACTGAATCGAAAACATTAGCGATTCTATATTAAGATATAAAGTCAATATACACTAGTTTCATGATCATGCATGTGAGATGTACCGTAAATAAAAGAACAGTTGCATAAACAATGATGGGTTGGTTCGGCATAAGAGCTTGTCGCGTACACTCCTCAAGACAAGATCAGTAAATATCCTAAACATACATAGCCAGTAGTTGAAGATTTCTCGGCGTTAAATATATTTATTTATAGATTTAACATGAGGACAGTATTTTTTAATAGATTGATTCGTTGCGATATTGTCTGCTGTGTGTGTAGGTAACCTTACTCGAGCATGCAAGATATTTTGAAATCATGAATGAAACATGAATTGTTGCTAATGTTCTTATGTGGATAGGAGGAGATAAACAGAATGGCTTAGATCAGGCATTAAATATTTATTTTCTTATGGTTTACTTGCAAGTGGATCGAAATTCTTAAAATTAGGTTTTGTAAACTTAGTCGTCGAGGCGGAGAAGAAAAGAAAAGTGGTTGAGAAACTAAAGATCAAAAGTACATTTATAAGAATTATTGTCTGACGGAGCTTTCTTTTGAAGGTAAGAACGCATCTCAACACTGTAAACCTTTTGCTGGTTTTTTTTAACTCTGTTCTTTTTTAGATTCTTTTAAGTAAAGCTACAGCAGAAAGCAGTGCAGACTCAAATTTGGTTACAAAAGATAGCAGTGGTGTTATCGAGCACAGGGGAGCGTATATTGAAATCTATTGATAATAAAAAGGCGAGGAGATCTATTGAAATGTCACGTAGAGTGCTATGCGCTAAAAATAGCAAATAAAGGGCCATTCCATAATTAAAATATTGGATAACACAAATAGTACCTACCCTAAGAATTCACATACAGAGCTACCACTAAAATTCTATAAACTCTATTAACGATCATTTGAAGTTTCAGACACCGATCCTGAACATAATAAATAATAATAAGAATATAAAATTAAAAAAAAAATATTTTTGCAAAATACAGAAATTATTTAAATCATGTATTTTCAAGAAACTTGACATACAAACGCAAGTAATTCTGAATAAGAGACTGGGTTGCAACTTCTCGCTCACAACCGCTTCAGAACGGTATCCAAAGAGACAAAGAAACTGTACGGTACAAAAAACAGAGAACAAGAGCAAGCATGGCAAGGATTGATTTAGAAACCCATGCCAAGGAAATAAATGCACGAAAATACTCATAAACTCATTGAGAATAAAGTGAAACAATTACCCTGCCAGCCTCAAAATGGTAACCATAAAATAAACATGCTGATTACATTTTAAAAACAAACAACAAACCACAAACAACAAAACACACACCCACACCACACACAAACAAACTACTATTTCATTAATATAATTTAGCAATAAAAAGTATGATTTAACCCACCTGCTTTGAAGTTATCGCGGATTTTGTCACACGCAAATCAGATGATGGGATTTCATTCCAAGACAAGGGAGTGAATTAAAAATAGAATTCAAGAAGAATAAGTCTCGAGATTGGCGGACAAGCCTATACTCCCCTTTACTATGCTGAAGCAAGAACCAACAGAAGCCGGGTCAAATCATGTGGAACCTGAAAACCCGCACAAGTCTTTGGATTTTGACTGGGACCTTTAAGACTAACTCTAGAATTCAATCAAGAAGTCTGCTCAGCATGTTCAAGTAAGGTGGGCGAGCATCCGCTTTTTGGTGCTTGTTTAAAGAATAAAGTTCGTTGTCTTTTTCTCACTGCACTCTCTCTAATTCATCAAATGATTTCTTAATGGGTCGCGAACAAATACACCTGTAATAATGTGGGGCATGATGAGAGCTTTCATAGAGGTTAATCATGCATAGAGGATATATTTCTGTGGATGCGCACCTGGTGATGAGCCAGACAGTTTTAAAACCTTACTCAAAATTGTACCAATTTGAGAGTCACTGGAAAGATCCCTACTGACCATGGCCTGACAGTGGACATTTAGTAATTTGAAATTTACTTTCAGCAAGTTTACTCTCAACCCCACGGTGTAATATCCAATAATTAGGCGACTTACATCTAGTCATTATGTATAACAGAGCATTAAGAGAGATTGGGAAGCAACTTAAGAGGTTATGTTGTTAATATCATTCTGAAGAACATCGTGATCACTTTCACTAATAATCCCGAAGTATTGTATGATCATTTGCAAAGAATCTGAAAGAGAGGAGAAGAAACATTGCAACATCGTTTAAGTCACTGCCAAAAAGAATAAAATGGGACCAAGAACAGAGGCCTGAGGAACACCTGAGGTTACAGAACACCACTCTGAAACTGCACACTTGAACACAACCCGCTGCTTCTGCCTGAAGAACATCCCACAGACACTCCATTCACCATACATGAACTCAACACAGCAACTGGAACACGTGGAAAAAGCCAACCTCGCAGCAACCCAAAAACCAGCTCAAGACGCTTTCAGACCGATCTCGCTTCTTTCATGCATCAGCAAAATTATTGAGTCTATGGTTCTACGGCGAATCAATAGTACAGCCAGACCGTTTCACCCCCAACCTCCTTGGGTTTCGGAAAGGCGTAGGCACGGAAGACGCAATCGCGGCTCTAATCAACGAATTTCCAGCGCAAAAACTCCAATCACCGGCGTCGCAAAATCACAGCGGTTCTCTTGACCTCGAAAAGGCATTCGAACTCGCCAACAAAGATGCCATCATCCAAGCCATGATCAAAGCTGGCCTCGCGGCAAGCTCATTGGCTGGTGCAAGGACTTCCTGACAAACAGACAAGGTAGAGTCCAGTTCCAAGGCGCTCATTCCAACTTTTCACAGTTTTTGAAACGGCACTCCACAAGCATCCCTCTTAGGCCAACCTGTTTCAATTTTCTCATCGATGAATTATACGGTCAACCAAGCCCACCTATGACCAGCATGTTTGCTTACGCTGATGATTTAGTCATTGGCTCCACCAAGGATTCCGAGAGCAGCTGCCAGAAAGCTCTCGACTCACTCAGTCATATTACGGATGAGCTAGGTCTTCAATTTTCTGTAACACAACCAAAGATATGAGCCTTCCAAAAAGGTACCCAAATTCCAACTTCACTTGTGCAATCACGGCCATCGAAGGGTCTCCGAAAGAAGTATCTTGGTGTCATCATGGCTAAACATATCAAACTTCTCACAACGATTATACTGTCCAAAAGGGTCAAAAGTAGGTCTAAACGCCATGAGAGAGCCATAAGCGGTCTTCCCGGAGGCACCAACTCTCAAGTACTCCGCAAGATTTATCAAGCCACCGTTCGTCCGATTTTAAACTATGGCTGTGTAGTCGTCGCCTTCGCAACAACAACGGCCCGAAAAACAGCTCGAAACATTCAGAACCAAGCTATTCGCACAATTCTAGGCGCTCCTCGCTGGGCCAACGTCCAAAAACCTGTTCAAGCTCGCCAAGCAGAAATTATGCCATCCTCACGACCATGAGCACGACTATATCTGTTGACGACAAAGTACCTCGCAACAGATGAAATGCTATACACGGCCAAATCTCGAAAGCCTAACAAAATCAAGGGAAGTCATTACCGACAACACGTGGCTATCCAAACCGCAGACGCCTGGAACCAACACAGCCAAGAAGCGCGCAACCTCCAGTCCGAACTATTCAGCACCCTGATCCATGGTCCAAACACTGCGCGACACTCTCATCATCGTTTATGATAACAAAACAGCTACCCACAATAGTAGAAGAATTCGGCCTACAAAGCTCCAGATGCAGAGTCAAACAAACTCTGATCATTTGTTACTTACAAATGACGGCTCGTTCAACGAAGACGCCACTTGTGGATTTGCCCTTGTAGCACCAATACCACAAAAATCAATTCAGAGCATCGATAGCTGCTCCACGGTACAAACATAATTGGCAGCCATTCGCGAAGCAATCCGCGACGCAAAAACCCACCGGCAACAAACATCGTCATCCACGCAGACAGCCAAGGTGCAATCGAAAACATCGCAACCCACATCGGGGACACACATAGGCATTGAATAAAAACATTCAAACAGACATAAAGACAGCAAAAAAATTTCATCATAAATGGATCCCCAGTCACCTCGGCATTTCGGGCAACGAAGAAGCGGACGTCGCAGCCAAAGCCGGCCACTACGAAACCAACAAAAACAGCACATCACAGATGGGCAAGATTCAAATTCAAAAAAAAAAATTCCAACACAGTAAAATCCAGTACTGGAGACTGTCCCTCACAAAAACCACCGCAAGCAACCAACGCACTCAATAAAGGACAAGACGAACTCAAATCGCTATCAACAGAATGAGACTCAAAGCTAAACCTGCCAGACAAATCATCGATCACTTATATACATGCGCCTACTGCGATCAAATATACAATGCTCAAAATGTTTCACGATCTCAATGAATGCCCAAGAACAAACACACTTCGCCAAAAAATTACTTGACCATCTTAAAACCAGGAAACAAATGTAGCAACAAACCCACCATGCCAACTAGCGTCAACATCCTCCACAAAACAAAACACACTACGCCAATACCAGAGCTCCAACATTACAAAATATACCAAACCAAACCACTAAAATAAACAAGAATCAAGTGTAAACCAGAACTTTTAAGTAGTCGTTTATAATCCAGGGGTCAAGCAATAGTTTGCAATGCCCCGGCTCCAATGAGCAACCATGAAACTGAAAAAGAACTGCATGAAGAGGAAGTTTTGAATCCACTGAGAAGAAAACTCGGATTCCCGAAGAATGTAGTTTTTATAAAATGCAGAGATGAAAATATAATCCCATCTCCAAAGTGTTATCTATAGACAAAAGGGTTTTACAATTGAATGTAGAAGAACATACATGGACAATAAAATAGTGCCTTAGCTTGACACGCCTTCCTGAAGTCTTAGGCAGGTTCCAATAGAAACCAAGGCATTATATATAATAATGTGCCCCTGTCGACAGACCGTGATTCATTGGCAATGTTGGAGAATGAGACATAGTTCAAAAACAGGTATCTAGGTAATCATGCCCTCCCAGAAAAATGTACAATACTGATACATTCTCCCCAAAAACTGGCTAAAGGACACGTCTACGAAAGGTTATATAAAAGAGTGTTATCTACGTACCACAAGTAGATGTAGGACCAGATGATGATGCAGATGCCATCTACCATCTACAGACGATAACCCTTCGAATGAAATAATTTAGAGATGCTTGACCATGTTTTTACTAGCCTGTCTGACGCTCTCATTATACAATGCAGTGAAAGAGCACAGAGGGCTAATACTAATACCCAAGGCCATTGCTTTGTACGATTGGGGTTTCACCTCAATGATGGCCATTTAACCCTTTGTTCCTTTGAAATAATGGTCTCGGTACGTGCATTAAACGATGGTGGGATATAGTGTAACTTAGACCGTCATTATTTACGCCGAGGTGAGAGGAGGTTAGAAACAAAAAATTGTAAGCGAAGGGGTACATCAACTTTCAACAAGGAGAGAGAGAGGAGAATATGATCTGAAATAGAGAGATCAGGGGGGAATGGCAAAAGTTCAGGGGGAATGCCAAATGTTTGGACGATGCAAAGGAGAACCGCGAACTTGTCGCCAAAAAGTTCAAATCCTCCATTCGCCTGACGTAAATATGGCCGTTCTCTTAAGTCTACTGAAGATGATCATTAGAGTGCAAATCTTTTGCCGACAACACTTGCAGTACTAGTACTGGCATGTAATGCTCAATAACGATAGCACGCACTTTGAGTGCTATCTACTAAAGAAGCGTTTACAAGATTTTTCTTCCATAGATAACATCCGCAGTTCCATCTACAATAACCCTCGAAAGGCTACCTTTAAAAATATAACGCGATCTGCATGACAAGTATGCTAATCTAGTGTGCTAGTGTGCTTAGTATATCATTCAGGTGAATCTCTTGACTTTGAAAATAAGTACACTACTTGTAATACTAAGGTTTTAGTAGCAATACGCGACGTTTGTACTTGAAAAATTCTAAGATTGCTCTTTGAATGTAATCTATAGAGAGGAAAAAATACACCTGGTGTAAATTTTGTTGAGCATATCACTTGAATTTGGAATATCTCATGAAAATAGTAACTATAAAATACACATGGATGCTAAAAGCTGTACCCAGAATACTATTCTAGGGGAGTTTCCGTAACCTGACCCATCTGACACACTTATGAATTCGGAAACCTTAACGGAATAAACCTGTGCTTTATTCCGTGAAGGGTTTCCGAATTCATAAGTGTGTCAGAAAAAAAAAAGGAGTGTCAGATGAGTCAGGTTACGGAAAATTCCTTATTCTAGTGAGCATAGGACAGCATATAGTACTAGCCACTGAAGTATATTCTGCTGAAGATACCGCTTGATTTTGGAATACCATCTCAAGAAAATAATAAATACTTAGAATGCTATATAGCTGATACGAATGCTTAAAATCGCACCTATAATACTGAATACTCTCTAATGCACAGCTTCTCTCTACTGAACAGAGGAGAGTATTTAGAGTACCAGCCACTGAAGTACACTCTGCTGAAGAAACCGCTTGATTTTGGAATATCATCTCATGGAAATAATAAATACTTAAAATGATATATCTGATATGAATGCAAAAATTGCACCAAGAAAACCTTCTGCTACTGCACTGCTTCTCTTAACTGAACAGAGGAGATCATTTAGAGTATTAACCACTGAAGTATATACACTCCACTTAAGATATCACTTTAATTTGGAATATCATCACCCATAATAAATACAAGCAATGCTACACGAATGCTTAATATGAATGCTTGCAATGATTCGTGAATGCTTAACAACTGCATGTGGAATACTAGCTACTGAACCGCGGTTAGCATTTAGGGTACTAGCCACTGAAGTACACTCTGCTGCTGACCATATCACTTGAAATTGGAATGCTATTGTCCATGATAAATACAAGGAATGCTACATGAATGCTTAATTGCAATGAATAGTGAATGCTTAAATCGCAGCTGCTGAGCAAAGGAAAACATATTACTTAAAAAGTAATAGCCACTGAAGTATACTCTGCTGACGATATTAATTTAATTTGGAATACTATCTCCTGATGACAATAAATACTTACAATGCTACATGGGAAGATGCATGCTTACAATTGCGCTTAAAATGCTATCTAAGACAGCATTAAGAGTATTAACCATTATTAATAACGGTTGGAATGCTATCTACTGAAGATAGCATTTCAATAAGAAGCGGTTAAATCCATATTGGAAACTTAACAAAGCCTAATATTGTATATTATAGATTTGGTTACAGAACTAGGTACCAATCTATTTAATTTTGCAAAAATACAATTATTTTACTCAAGGACGTATTTTGTTTTACGACTATCGATTTTGATATCACTATTTCAATTTACAGAATCTTGTCACAAAATGATCAATGAAAACAATCGGTTTTGATCGGTTGTATAAATCAAATCTACCCACTTTTTTAACATGTTTAATTATTTTCACCGCGGTTATAACGATTTTTCATTCTGTTTCATGTACGAGTATCGATTAACAGCATGGGTGATTCACTTCTTACGCGGTTCATCTATGTCAACAACCGCATTAACCTCAGTAACACGGCAGCGCTACTTAACAGGCCGTGTTCAGACAGTGGTTCAATCTTTCCTAGCCCAGCTTGCTATCATATGCCTTGTCATGCTGTCATGCAGGTTAAGGTGATGTTTGATACGCGTGTAAATACCGACATTTGCAGTCACGACATTACAGTCTGTCCCGGGAGACAAGAAGACGAAGAACTGAGAAAGAAAAACAAATGAGTAAAAGGCGCAAAAGCTGTTAAACAATTCTCAACAATTCACAGTGGAATAATCTCAGATCTTTCTTCGAAATGTTTTAATTAAAACTCCGTTTTATCCTGCACGCAGAAACGTTCAGTAAAATGGTTCTTGCAAAGCTCAGCTGGAAAATAATTTGGTTCTTTTAGAGAACCATTTGACGATAGAACTTCAAGAGTCGGAGAGATCTATATATTTAGTCAAAAGAAATCCTTTGTCATTCTTTAAAGAACAATTTTGTGATATTAAGGTTAGCCAGAAGTTAGCTCCAAAGTGGGTCTTTTGATGAACACACTAATTCTTTTGAGCTAAAAAGCCTTTCAAGAAACCTCTTGTGAACTGGTTCTACGTATAATTATATGACAAAGAGTTTATAACTTCTTTAAATGATGACCTGTATATCGCATTCATGTGTCATACATTTTTTGTTATTATTGGAGAACTATAATTACCTTGCTATAAAAAAGAGACATAAAATGATGTCATCATTAATCATTGATTTTTTAGATACACTATAGCGGTCCATGCAGAGTAAGCGTCCGCTCATCTCATGCAAGGCGGACACCCGCTACCGCCCCCTTTTTTATGTATTTCTCACGAAGTTGACACAAAGTACACTGCACTTGAAGTGAACTCCTTAATCAGGAAGCAATAAATTACATCGACTAGTCTGGGGTTGTTTCGATTTGTTTGGATTGTGACAGAAAATATCGATATAAATTATTTGTTTACTGCAAGAGAAATATTATTCAGACAAACAACAAGGCATCTGAAGGTGCACATACGGAAAAGTGATTACTTAATTGAAGCAGATCTGCCACGGTACACATTTTCTTCTGCTGTTAAGTCGGTCTTCCTTTAAACAGAGAGGATGTTGCCCCGCGCGACTGAGGAAGAGACATTTTGCTAACTGCATCATCCCTTTTCAATCTGGCACGGCGCAGTTCCGTAATTATCCGTCTCGGATTCAATTCAATTTCCCATACCTCTACGCGTTTAGTTTTCAGGTTTATTCGCAAAAGCTATTCGGAATCTTAAAACTTGAATTTAGTCATATTGTTTTCCGTATTACTTTACAAACAGTAAATTTATTTGACCTCGGCACTTGGGCATTTCCCCATGCTGTCGTGACATATGCTCGCTAGTATGGATTAGCGTATGGCGCGGCTGTGTTGAGAGCATAAACATAACAGCATAGCAATATGATATATCCGCAGAACTCTAATATCTTGCCCTATCACTGAGGCTTCATAATAATACGCTCAATATGATCCAGCCAGGCGTAAGTAATGATGCCGAGCAGGGGAATTCCGGGAAGTAGGGTAAGGGAAAGGTGAACAGCGGCCTGATGCCTGTGACATCGTGCGAAAGGACATTGACTGAACCGGTAAAAGGTTGCCAGTTTTATTGCAGTATAAATCGTGAATACGATTCAGTTGTGCATAAAATTTAGTGGATTAGAAATGCGCTTGTTTTCTGTTTCGCGCGTGATATGTTTTTACGATAGGGAAAAAGGAAATAAAACTACGAACTGGTCGTAATTTTTAGGTAAAATATTACTACTACCTAAATAACTAATCGAAATTACGACGTGCGTGGAAAATACTACTGTATGTTTATTCAAGCTGTGTGCATAATTTCTCCATGTAATGAAAATTTAACAGCAAAAGCATTTCTTTTCTTATCTTCGAGTATCAAAAATCTGAGTGTGGCAATGACCTTCATTTAGAGAGCGAATTAAGGCTGAGATACAAGATTTACTTCTTGGAAAAAATCTCATTAAGTCATTTAGGGGATTTGGAAAATATAAGAATTTATAGCTGGCAAATGTGAGGAAATGTTGAGATCATAAACCTTTGCTTGTACAGAGAAAACTAGAGATTTTTCCTGAAAAAATATGCCCGAAGGAAAGGAAGGAGAAAACCAATTAGTTAAAAAACAAAAAGAATAAAGATATCCCTGCTGATATAACGTTAAAGGTCGCGTGTCTTTCGAGAAAGAGAATGCCCGTGAGACCTTTACTCAGCCAGGGAGCCTCACGCGATGGTGATAATTCCTGAACAACCTGGCTATTACATAATACTCTATCACGACCTGCATATTATGGAGTAATTAGTGCATACGTGGTGGAGTTCAATGAACCCCTGCCGTAATTACACGGATAGCTGGCAAGATGAATTATTATTACCCTGAAAACAGTAATCAAATCATGCCATGGGCATCAGCGAGTGTTGCCTGCTCCTCCCCCAGCGTGACGCCCTTCTGAGATTAGCCTAATTTGACTACAGTTAAGGGTACCAGGGAAAAGATTGCCTATCAAGTACTGGTATTATGATATAATAACATATTGGAGCGTGCAAATTATGAAGTTTCTTTGTGGTAATAAAAGAACATGAGTTTTAGGTATAGCAGTGTGTAATTGATGTTTGGTTTAGATCAGATTGATGTATTTTGATAATCAAAATTAATAAATGAATTGTCATATTAGTAGTCGATCTTTGAATAGGAAAATAAGCTAAAATACAGTGATGATCAAACTCTTATAATTTATAGTATTAATAATATTACAAGAATAATTATTATAGTAATAATTCGTGTTCTGATGTGTTTATAACAAAGCTATTTTTCATACACACACACACACACACACACACACACACACATGAATGCAATACCAACGTAAGTGCATTTTGACTAATTTTACAGGAAGAACATTTTTCTGTTTCTATTGGCTTCTATAGGTGGTGTATCCGTAATTAATTATAGCAGGTAATACGTTAGGAGATGTATTTGTATGATATAAATCAAATAATTTCTCCTTGATAAACGTAATTAAATATTTATTTACAAAAGAATAGAACGTAAGTGAACTCAGTATTTTCTTGTTAATGTAGTGTGACCAACGTAAGTGGCACTTACGTTGGTCTTGCACTGAAAAGGTGAAAAGTGTTTAATGCAAGACCAACGTAAGTACTGCACTTACGTTGGTCTTGCACTTAAAAAGGGGCAAAACTGTTTAATGCAAAACCAACGTAAGTGCCACTTGACGCTGGTCTTGCACTGAAAATGTTCTGCGAAATGTTCTGCGAAGTATGAAAAAGAGCTTGTTAAAGGAAGGTAACGCGTCAGAGCACGAATGAATTTATTAAATTGACTTAATGCAATTTAATGCAAAATCAATTCTCCCTTTAGGATCAGCAAAGTACCCCGTATAGATATCATAACTACACCATCATTAAAAAAAATCCCGAGTATTGACCCCAAAATATAGTTCAGAGCCTCAGTCAGGTCAAATCATAATTCCAAACTGGTTTATTTTCGGACCCAGTAATTATCCATTTCCTAAAACTACCCCTGTTGAGACGGGCGGTGTCAGGTAAACCCCAACTAAGAAAGTCAAGCTCGCTTTTCCTTTGCAGACTTCTGTCGTTCATTACACTACCTTTGCATGACTCGTTTGCGCAGTAGTAAACAATCTCATGTGGTGATTCTCTTTATTGGCGCGATGTCATTCACCCCGATGCATTACGTTATGACATATTGCGCCAACGTTTCGGTTACACCATAAATTGTCACACCCCTATAGCTATTATCCATACATTATGTAGAACCTATGTAATGGTGGAAGAGTATATGTATGCATTTATGGCTGACAGCTGCCACTCATTCCACGTAACACCTGTTATTTATAACCTTTTAACAGTTATAGTGCTCTTTCCAAGAACTACGGCTGTAAATCCGTGCGAAGCACTTAATTATGATTTGATAATAATATTTTGGTTCTTGGTTTTGTTGGTCGGGTAACGAGCCTTGGTCGAGGTGTTTAGACGCTTGGGTTCATCTTGCGTTCTCATTGACATCTAGAGTCCAGTTCCAACCAGTATAACCATTCCGAACTTATCGTCAAAAATTAAGATCTAGATCGAATAACACCGTTTGGTGTTAAGAACTTGGGTAATTGAAATTACAGATATTACGGGGTGTTTATTTGACTGACGTTAAGTGAGTTTAAAGACTCGTGTCATCATATACACTTTTATGAAAGTAAACACGACACTGGTATTTTGATATCACTTAGTGTTGTCCAATGTAAAAAAACCCCAAAAGGAATCAGAAAAACATCAACTGGCACAAATGTGTTATACTGTTTACAAATCAAGTATGATATTTTAACACCAATGAAGTTTTTGAATCCCAATGGTATCCAATAAATACCTGACAACGTAGTGTTCATCTTCCCCTTCTGGGTGTTTTTTATCATTGTGTTTACGTGTTATTAGAGTGGTGCTACAGAGAAATCCGTAAATATAATACCCTTGTGTAGGTCTTTACACCCTAGTTTTTACCGAGGTGTAAACTAGGTAACATCCCGGAAACACAGTCATTGAATCGACGATTAGGCTGGCCATATAGTGAACTACTCAAATTAATTGTCGTTTACTCCACATTTTGTCTTTTTTATACGATCATTAAGTTTAAGAAAGCGTTTTTGCAGGGCTTTGATGATGAGCCCCAAATTTGAACTATATTTTTCTTTTCTGTCAATTCTCTAAGGAACCGGTAGGGTTTTTGCAATACAAATATGTTCCATATTCTGTTCTATGATGGGATTCTCAGGGGATGATTTTCTATTTGAGCTTTCAAAATGCGATAAACCTATTCCAAATATTCATCGCAAGAACAAAAATATACCGGGGTTAACAAGCTGGATACTAAAGGATATCCAATTCTGAAAACGGTAAACCCTATGTAAACTTCTCAACTTGTAAAGAATACGTTTAAAGTACTAATGCATTGAAATAACCTTGCTGTGTGTGAATTGAATCAAGATGAAGAAAAGTGTCAAAATAGAAAACTATGGTATATACCGTGGGAGTGTAAAACCATCTAACTCGGTTGTTTATTCCTGACCACACACTTCACTTATCAGGGGTATGACCCTATTTAATTACATCATAAAGTTTGATTCTTGATTGAATGCATTATTACCCATTACCACATCTCTTCTAAAGTTTTCACATGATATTTTGTAAGCGCCATTTGAAATGTTGTGTAAAGATAATATATTGTCGACCAAATATGCACCTTTCGCTCATATTCCCAATCCTAATGGTGTAAAAATTATACACTCGGGATTTAACACATATACGTTACATAACACTATAGAAGAGTTGACTTTGACACTTTTTGGTATACCTGATGCCTGTTTGACCTTTGGTTTTGATTTGCATGTCCCATCAGTGTTTTAATAATAAATGTGGTATTTATATAGCGCTTTCCATAAGATCAAAGTGCTTTACATTTATTTCAACTGCCACTAGGAAATCATCACAGAAATCATTTTAGTTTTATCTATTATTGTGATATTCCCATAACAGCCCCCAGATTTCGTTTGGGTCGACGAGGCATTGAGATACGTATCTTGCCCAGTGACACAAACACGTTGACCACAGTGTGACTGAACTCAACGATTTTAAATTTAAAACCGTCTATTGATCGCGAGTCCTGCACTTTTCCACTCAGTGGACCACAATGTGTGCTCTCGTTTAAGGTACTTACTTTTGATTTCAGTGTTAATTGATAGAATAGATTGGTTAACATTAATATGGCCCGTATTAGCAGTCCTTCCACTGATTTTAATTTATACCTGTAGGGTGCACGTAGGAAGAGTGAATAAGACCAATGAACTGTTGTGTTTTTACAATCATGATGTGCTGCTCAATTATAAATTCAAAAAAGAATATAAAATTAAAATACCTCAAGATTCATTCTCCAGGGAACTTGATGATAGAATCAAATTGAAACCTATATGCATCTTTAATGCTGTATAATTGTGTGTTTCTCACAAAATTGAAAAATGACTTAACCTGTAAAATTCAGAAGAAAACAGAAAAACAATCATTTTAAAAAACTTGCCGTTATTTTTCCCACTTTTTTTCTCATTTAAATATGTACTGAAAGAATCTTATATCAACATAGTTACATTTCTCTCATTCTGCAGAGGCGGTATTAGCTGCAGAGACATTTTATAATTTTTAATCGTTTGTGTAGCTCCTTCCATCAATTGTCCCATTATGCGATTGCAAAAACTTATTCGTTCTCCCCTTACAACCCCTCTGAGTTTAAAACAAAATTTGTAAGGGTTCTCTCGTGTTGCCCTTTCGACCCCCTCATTCTCATCTATTTCAAATTATACTATAATGATAACCCTTCGACGAAAGGAAAACCGTAATTAAGTTATAAGAAAAATGCTAACATCACGAAATAAACAATTTCGACCAATATACGCTTGATGAGTGTAGCGGAGAGTTATCGGAGAAACGTTGTCCACAGAAGGCAGTTATCAGAAAAGTTATATTTTTACATCAGGAGGAGATTGATTCTTTAAAATGGATCAGTGGATTGAACAAGAAAGAAGACAACTCTCTGTAGGAATATAGAAACGCACGTATGTGAAAATAACGAGGAAAATGGCAAAATTCTTGGGAAAAAAATTCTAACCCGATGAATTCAATACGTGTTAATTCAGAGAGTAATTGAGGGGAAAAAAAAAATTCTTGGAGTTGACAAAAAAGGTTTTAAATTAGAGAAAAACTGAATTCTTGAAACACCCGATCACATTGAACTCGCGAGGAAGAAAGGATGGATTTGATGCCTCAAGCGGAGCGTAAGGATGACTTATAGCACATAAAAGCATGGGAAGTGCAAATCAGACGTAAAAACTAGAAACAGTCAATTCTTAACACTCGTGCAGGATCGCAAATTCTTGGAAAATAGTATGCCCAGGTGCCCGATGCCTTGATTAAATCATGTTGTCAGTTATAGGAGATGGATCATGGTGACGGTTTGTACATTTTTAGCGATGTAAGTCTTGTGTCCTTTTTCGGAGAATTTCTGTGAAGATGCTTGTGAATATTGATTGAAAACAGGAACTCTGAAGACGTTAAGTGGCAATATTATTTTGTTCACTGGCGTTACTCTTCTTACTTTAACACGTTTAAGAAATTGCGAAAAAAATAAAGAAAGATAAAAGAAATGCACCTGGACTGAATGAATGAGAAAATCAAGCGAAACAACAACGAAGTTTGGCAGAAAACGATCGAGTCATTTAATGCCAATGGCCCAAACAGGCAAAAAAAAATTTATCAACTATCAATGTATTTGAAAGAGCTCCAAAACTTACAAACTCTTATGCAATAGAAAGTACGAAAACATACGGCCAAATCGGAATTTAGTAAACATATATGAACAAAGAAGAAGAGGTATAACGCATATCTGCCTAAAAGTGGGTTAAAAAGGCCGATAGATATTTGCTCATTTTTAGGAAACTTTGAATCATTAGTAATTAACAGGATCGGATCACTTTTGAAAAATAAAACAAAATACAAACAAATTGAAAACAAAACAACAACCAACAAGTAAAGAAAAGTAAAAGAGCAAACTAAATAATAATGTTAATAGATTGAGACACAAATAAAACACCCGGGTCAAAGATCGGTCTAAGATAGGTTTTCAAGTACACTCCCTCCGGGCGTGGAGGTTTCAAAGTTGTATCTTAACCATTTCCGAGCAGACGGAAGACCAAGACAAACTCAAGTCTCAAGAAACTCTTCTCCCAAATGCCCCATGGGTTTTGTCAACATCGTTTAAGAGCAGAGCTTTATAATGTAACGAGTACCATATAGTGACAGGAGCGCGGAAGTGAAAGGTGCGCCGCGACTGTTTCTTTCAATGTCTTATTATCAAAATTAGTGATTTTTTCCATGGAAGTGGTTAATTTACTGAGGCGTATACAACGAGATTGAGGTTTAATGAACGTTTCTGTCATAAAATTCCACTGAGCTGTTTTAAAGCAACTTGGAATGCGACAATAACAAAAAATAACAACCCGGATGTCATATTTTTCTTCCAGATACATATTTTGTTTACGCATTGCATCAAATTACATATTTTTATTTATGTTGGCAACAATGAAAGATAAATGATATAGTCAACTTAATTAAAAATTTTGTGATCATTTCTTTTTTTCAGTTACATCACGTTATCGACAACTATTTAATGATTTACAATAATAACAGATGAATAAAGCTGTCTTCTTCCCTCTTCTAATTGTATAAATACCATTGACAATAATTACAAATTTACAATAATAATATTTGATGGCAAGTACATTGCACTTAATGGAGTGAAATATAATTCACATGTCATGATTAATTTTTAATAAAAATTTAATCAACGACTACACAAAATAATTAATATTTATAAATAAAGTGTCTCGATAGATACACATTAATCTTTGAAGAATACACATAATCACTTCATGTGTCTGTGGTTGTTAACACTACCCAACCGGCTTTTTGTTGGTTTTCATTGCAATTTCAATAACGCCAAACGAAAGACTAGGCAATTTGTACTTAAATCACGTGCATTTTTCCTGTTTACAGATAATCACGAAAGGGCATATATTTTCGATTTTGTTTGTTGACTTTTTAAATATTATTTTATCAATTTTAACATTTCAGGTTCAAACAAGTTGATTCCGCACTTATTGTGTTAAGAGGTCATCGACCTCCTCTTTCGTGTTTGTAAATGTTGTAAAATGATTATCTGGCGCTCAGTGTATATGAACGAAGGATAAAGCGTCTAGGAGCCCGATTCTTGGTAAATGGCATACTACGATATATACGAAGAGTATCTATTTCTATTTCTCAAGGCTTACGAGAAAATTTTTGCATACTCTGAAAAACTTTCACAGTTAAATTTATTTAAGGTGCATTACAATGGTATATCGGATTCCAATGCAATTTTGAATTAAAGAGACTGTTGGTGCCTGGCGGTCTTTCGAAAGGTGATTAATGGAAAATGGATGATACTAAGGTTACTGGTAAAGATTTTTTTGTTTTCAAAAATGGGATCGTCATTTATGATTTTTCTTTATCATTTTTTTGTTTTCATTATTGTGAACGCCGTTGATGGCAGTACTTGTTGGGTTATGTTCATTATAAAAGATTGTGAAATATATGCACATAGCACCCTACTTGTATAGCTTATAATAGGAAAAGCTTAGGCTATCTACATTTACAGCCCCAAATCAGAATACCTTTAGTCCGATAACTCGGAAACCACTGCAATATCTTTTTACCCAATTCATGCCGAACGAATCTTACCTCAAAGACCAAGAATTCGTGGCACCATAACTCATTTTCTTTGCTCCCCGCGTTGAGAAACTCCAACTATTTGAAAATAATGAAATCTTGACCAAAAAAGTAATTTTAAAGTAAGGCAAAACTCTACAGGACATGGGCGAGTTTTTTAACTAATGTTGTCAATGTAGCATTTTGAGTACCGTGCAATTGATGTACCGCCTGCAGTAACATATTGCAGAACGGTGCCAGCTGAACGACGAAAAAATGCAGTTTCAAAGTTTAGTGACTGACAAACTCGGGTTAGTTAAATGCAAGGCATCCATCCACTCCCTAATCATTATCTCATATTTGACAGATTCAAACGCCCCAAAAATCACCAAAAATTTGACCTCTGTCGTTTCTCTTTTTATTCCTCCTTTTTCTGTCTGCGTTATTCCATTCGAGTTGTTTTACAGCGGGGACAACGTTCGAAACTTGCTCTTTTTTTGGGTTTACTGGATGTCGCCGAACATAGTTCATGAAGCCTTATTGGTTTAAAAAATATGGTTTCAGAATCAATACGCAGGAATGATTGCTATTACATGCTCCATCATAATTGGTCCACTTAGTTGAAAAAGAAGCCAATGAGATTTATTTCTTGGTAACCACACCAGTGTGAACATGGCCGGCTGAAAATGCTCCTTGACCTTTCTGCATAATAACCAATACATTTTATCAATAAAGGTCACGGACTATGTCTCGGCGAATGCCCTATAGTTCAATTTATAGCATCTAGTCGCCCCTTCACCATCTCTCTCTGTTTTTCTTTCTGGATGTTGTCACTTTTTCTATCGTTCGCAATTCGACACCGAACGGAGGCGTCAGTATTGCTGACGATAAAGTATAAGCGTTTTTCAAAAACACTGCCTTATAGCAGCTAAGCCCAGACATAAAGCGATTTCAGTAATATTAAATTATTATCTCTATCTCTCTTTCCCTCTCTATCCCTCGCTCGCTCTTGCTATTTCAGCTCAGCTCAGGCTTCTTCGGAGCTTAGAAGTGGATGACCGAGCAGTCACGGACCTTAAACTGCAGTTCACTAACTCCAATGTTATGGATGAATGTTGCAGCAAATCGTTTTACAACATTTATGTACTCCATTAGCAATGCCAATTTGTACTTGTGTTGTTATGGTATATAACACTTCAGATTAAAGTAGGAATGGAAATGTTAGAAGCTGTTAAAGAGGTACAAAGAAGGGGGAAAATGCACAAATCGTTTGAATTAGTATTTTGTTTATTTTGATTTTCACTTTGATTTTTGAATACCGGTTGTTATTAACGGCGGCACGCACGCTAAAAAAAAAAAAAACGGGTCCGATTTCTTCCACGGGAAATGCAATACGACTTATTAAATAATTTGGGCGTTAATGTCTTGTGGGTCGTTTTCTCAGTACTATTACCCCCCCCTTTTTTTTCTGTCCCCGGAAATCAATTTAGACAAGAGAATACCGTAATAACAACAATACTATACTAATACTGTTAATAAAGTGTTTAGAAAGTATGAACCAGAACATATTTAGCCTATGTTTAAAACCTAACATGTTTAGGATTTATACATGTTTATTATGTTTAAATTCTAAACATGTTTAGGATTTAAACATGATCAAAACATGTTTTTGTTCATGCTTTTTAAACACTTCATTTATGCCTGCAAGATTTAAACTCGCGTCTTAAGGGATTCGATAGGCTGGTTTTTAATGTATGGTCTATTTTAAGAAAACTAAGATATACAATTCATTAATACATTGTAAAAACAGTGGAGGGATTAGAAATCAAATACCTTTTTTTCTAAACACTATTTGCACCATGTTTCAAACATTTTGACTAAAATATCTGTTTCATATCCAAATACTTTATATCTAAACATTTAATGGAATTCTAAACATTTTAAGGTATTTGACTTTGGTGTTTAGGCATTTGACGCCAAGGTGTTTAGATATTTGACATGTTTAATACCTAAACACTATTTGAATCATGTTTCTAAACACTGTTTTTGCAGTGTACTATGTCTCTGAAACGAAATATAACCATTATTTTGACCGCTCTTTTATACAGAGAGGCTATCATGGCTGTGGAGCAATATTACAACTCTTTACGTACGATTGGTACTACTTTAAGTTTCATGTTAACGTTTTCCCTATAAGGGAATTTGTGGAAAGCAGTGCTCCGAGCATTGAACTCCACACTTAAAAAATGATGCACCGACTATAAAAAATAAAATGACCCCATTTGCGTTAAAACAATTAATTTTAGGATTAAATATCACCACAATTTAAGACTTATTCTAACTCAAATGGGGTCATTTTAT